>ML110606.1:20726-46900 GCA_003697995.1 Taxidea taxus jeffersonii
AGCCCCCCTGAGAAGTAGGTAAATCACCGTTTTATAGATAAGTAGGTAGAAAGGGAACTTGTCCAGGGTCACCCAGCTAGCAAAACCAAGTCTGTCCTCAAGGGCCATAGTCAATGCACCTGCCCTTGCTGACTTCTCATATGGCAACGTTTTATGCTGTAAGATGACTTTTCAGTGTTATCCCTTATGCTCCATTTACCTACTGGCTAAATGTATTGATACTGTTCACAGTGCAGCAGCTTTATGATTATGTACAGTTGTTCAACAAATAACAGGAATTGCTTTTTCTTTTCTATATTTAGGAGGTTAGACCAACTAATAATAAATATGATGACCTTTAGGTTAGACATTTCCTGTAAAGTAATGACCAGGCCTTCTCTAGCCTGCTATTAATTATGATCCAAGAGCACTCAGCCCTTGTTTTAAAAATAATAAAAAAAATAAATAACACAACAAATGATACTTTGGTTATTATGTAACAGTGTGGTGGGTGTTAAAAAGGTAATATCGGTAGCGTGTGACTATTTCCCATCATTTCACTTACAGAGTAGATGAACACATTTTCCGGGAGGCCACAAATTTACCAGATTTCACTGGGCTATATTATTCTCTCAGCCTAAAAAAATTCCTTGAAGGTTACAGTTAGGCAAACTTTTGAAGGTTGTGCCACTTAAAATAATACGAAATATACACCAGCTTCTTAGGCTAATGAGAAAACATTTTATTTTATTAAGTAAGAGTGACCCATATATTACCACTAACATTCTCCTTCCTCCTCTTTTCTTTCTCCATCTCTCTGGACATATGTGAAGAAATCTCTAATTTTTGAAGGTCTTGTAGCAAAACTTTTCTTAATTGTTTTTTTCTCTTAAAGGAGGCTCCCCCCTCCCCCCTCCCCCGTCCCTCCCTCCCTATAAGCAAGATAAAATTTCAGACCCTTCCCAATTCTTGACATAAGCCTGTTCTATGAGCTGAATACGAAAGACCAGAACACCAGGTCTTTCTTAAAAAAAAAAAAAAAAAAAAGAACATAAACATCTTATAAATTGCAAACTTGCAATCTGTTACTCCTGATTTTTGGTTGATTTTGCAAATTAAATGCACTGGGAATGAATCGTTCATATATAATATTTGCCTTATAAGACATAATCCACTATGGCAGCATTTATGGTAGACTCAGTACATGAATATGAAATTAATTTTATTTGCATAAAACTGCTACTGTTTCAAATGAATGTCACTGAAAGAAAAATGGTAGTTCCGTGGAGTTCAACCCTTTGGCCTACAAAAAATTGCAGGTGAAGTTTTTACCTGAATTGTAGCAACTGCCTAAAAACACTGCAGAGTTGTAAAGAGTAGAGATTCCTGGTGACTGTGATCTTCTTTTGCTTCTGACATGGTGCCTTTTTTTTTTTCCTCCAGACTCAGATCCTTTGACTAAATCCTGGAACTAGGAATTTGGGATTTAATATGTGCTTGTATTAAAAGAGTTTTTTAACATTACGTTTAGGACCAGTGTTCAGCAGTTAGATAGCAAGTTTGCACTCACTGAACCACAGATACTTGTTAGTAGAACTCTTGTGTTCATTGCAAATTGACCAGATTAACTTTGTGCTACATAATTGAAAATAGTTAGGCAGGTCTATCTCTATAATTTATATTAGGATGGGATCTTAAAGTGAATTTAGAGTATTTTTACCCAGAGCTTTTTTGAAGAAGACTTTCTGTTCCATTTAAGGGAAAATTGTCTGTTTGTTTATTTGTTTATTTATTTATTTTTAAGTTGACATGTTTGCCCTAAGATCTTCCATTTGCCTAATCTATGTGAGGAAGATAAACTTTTACCAAGAATTACCTTTGAGATGTGAAAGTATTTCCAAGTGAGACATATGGATTGCTTTCTGCTAATTTTGTAAGGAAAAAAAAAAATGAATGAACTGATAAGTCTTACACAAGTTCCTCAAGGTGGCAATATTTTATGGAACAAGAAGTTTGGATTTTATAATGTCCATACACACTTTAGGTTTTTTTCTGCAGCCATCTGTGCGGTAACTCATGATTTCTTGTGCGTTTTTTTTTTTTTTTAAAGATTTTATTTATTTGTTAGAGAGAGCATACGCAGACAGAGAGAGAGGCAGGCAGAGGCAGAGGGAGGAGCAGGCGCCCTGCCGAGCAAGGAGCCCGATGCGGGACTCGATCCCAGGACGCTGGGATCATGACCTGAGCCGAAGGCAGCTGCCCAACCAACTGAGCCACCCAGGCGTCCCTCTTGTGCGTTTTTTAATCAGCATGTAGTTATGCATAGCCCCAGCGTTATTGCCATCTAAATACTTAAAAGAGTAAAGTGCTCCGGGATATTAGAACTCGTAGCTGTGGCATTACGGTGTGCTCTTTCTTCCTGTACCTGAGCAGATGATGTGCAAATAAGGCCTGCTGAGCTGCTGGAGAGCGTGGCTGGCAACAGGAACCCCGGGGCTGGCGTCTGAGGCTGCCAGGCGGCCTGGCCTTCTCGCGGTCCGGCCTTGGGTCCTGCGGGTTTGGGAAGATGGACGGGTGCTGACTCTGACCAGCCTCTCAGTACTGAAGGAAGAGGTGCAATGGCAGTGCAGGGTGATTACCACCTAGCCTGATTTTCGGCAGCATTTTAATTGCATTGTGTGGCCTTGGAATTATGGTTCCTTTAAATGGATACGTAACGATTTTTTTCCCTCCGTTATATGTAATTTAGCTGGGAAAAAAAGAACGCAACTGAATTTCATTTCAAATAGAAATGTGTTGCACCAGCTGCAGATTGAGGCCTGGCCTTGATTTGCAAATTTTCACAGATTCAGAGGATGTTCTGCCAGCAGCCAGCGTAAGAGCTGGGACGTGGCCAAAGAGCAGCTTTTCATCGAATATATTCTATTCCAGCTTCCAAATGCACAGATCCAAGGAACTTTTTCCTTGAGAAGACACTGATATATTTACTTGGAATAGCATTATACACACATAAATCAAGAGGCATGGCAAGAAAATCAGTACTTGCAGGTTTTAGTTCTGAGTCATGGATTTGTTCTATGACTTTGGGGTAGTCATTTCTGCTGCTGCACCCTTCTCATTTTAAAAACAAGTGCATTGTCTGTAGAACGGGTATGACTGGGAGTTGGGCAGCTACCATGGAATATGGCTAATCCTTGGGGCTACTTAAAAAAAAAATTAACATTTTTATTGGAGTGTAACAAATGTACAGAAGAGCGATCAAGTCATGTGCTTATATCCCCATGAATTTTTGCATGGTAAAAACACCCATGTAACCACCATCCAGATCAAGAAAGGGAACATTATCAACACCCATAAAGGCCCTAGGAGGCTCCCTCTCACTTTCCCAAAGGAAAATGCTATCCTGACTTCTAACACCATAAATTGGTTTTTGTGTCTTTTTAAACTTTGTGTAAATGGGGTCATCCATTCTTGCTCTTTGTTTCTGACTTTTCATTCATCCATATGTCTGTAAAATTCATTCATCTCGATGCATGTGGCAAAATTCCATCATCCGAATATACTAAAATTTACTGATCTGTTAAAAAAATGAGAGTGTATTGGGTTAAGAGATGCTGTCGTCTCTCTTTGGTTTGAAGGAGAGATTATAGCTGAATGACCAGTCAGAGACCTGTGTTCTGACATAGATGGGACGTGGTTGTGTTGTGGTAGCTCTCACAAGATGGCATTTAATGCAAACTCAAATTCCCGAGAAGTAGGATATAGCAACTTAGAAAAAAAAAAGAGATGTTTGGACATAATATATATCAAACGAAGGGTTTTTATATATTTTGTTGTGCTCTGTACTATTAGATTCATTAAATGTATTGAGTCTCAGACACTATGTTAGGTATTTTTAATTCTTAAAGCAAGTCTACAAAGTATTATCATTCTAGTTTTTTTTTTTTTTAATATATGAGAAGACTGAGTATGAGCAAGTTTAAGTTAGTTGTCTGTTTCTATATAGCTTCTAAGTAATGGAACTGTGATGTAGGCTGTATCATCATGCCTCTTCTACTATATCTTCTTATAAATTACTTAGGCGCGATATTTGCATGCCTGGAGTGTGTATTCCGGTGAAGGCTGAAGCTGCAAGTGGGCAAAGCAGACAGATTAGATGGGAATTTCAATATGGTAGAGAAAAATGTTAAGAGCCGTATGGGAGTTATCAGCACATAGGAGGGAAATGCCAGCAGCAGCCTACAGAGTAAGGAAGAGACTGCAGGAGGGGTGGAGTTGTAGGGTGGAATGGCCAGCGAGCGTTCAAGGCAGTACAGGGACCCATAAAGAGTATGGAATAGTTGGGAATGTTGCTGTCATAAGACATCAAGACGGCTGGCTGGAGTGGGTGGTAGAAGGAAGTATGTGGTAGGAGCGAGGCTGAGGAAGGAAGCATAGATAGAAGCACAGAGGACTGGGTTTCCTCCTAATGAGCTCAGGTTTTTCCAGGTCAGGAACGCATAGCCATCATGGAAAAGTCATGATTATAGGTAGGAGAGCACTCTGGTGCCGGTGTCCTTTAGCCAGAGACTGTAACTGGAAAACTTGAATTTGTTGCTAATTGCAACGAGGGGAAATCTGTGCTACGAGCAACAGGGGGACATCTCAATAAGAAGGTCTTAGAAAGGACTTGTTGGATGAGGATTGCGATTGGGTGAGTTTGGGGAGGGTCCGAAAAAGTGGGGGTTCATTCTGGATTGGGACCTACCAGGAAATGGGAGTAATTCTATGTACCATAATTAGTATAATTTATGTACCATAATTATACTAATGGTACATATATGGTACATATATGGTACATAGTAGTAATTATGTACTATAATTAGTATAATTTAGTACTATAATAAATCTTGTCTAAAAGAAGGACAGAGAAGAGATTTAAAGCTGTATTTGGTGAAGGCGCAGCAGCCCCTCATATTAAGTGGAGACGGGGATGTTTGGTATTTTTGTCATTTACGCAATGAATTTATTTGTGCAGGCATACAAAAGATTATGAAATGGCCTTGGTTTTGGTCTCATTTCATCACAGTAAACTTGGCTGTTGTTGGCATTCTTTTGAGATTGTTTATACCAATGGAAGAGTCCCATGGCCAGGCTGTGAGTTTCAGGCCAATTTCTGGAAGGGCTGCTTTTCTGTTTCTCAGTGGTTAGTAATGTGGTATGTAAACTCAGTCTGGCCCTTCTCATATCCTGGATCCATTATGTCCCAGCTGAGTGATATTTGAAAAATACTTATTTTCCTTATGCCTTAATTTCTTTAGCCCACTGAGCCACCCAGGTGCCCCAACCTTAATTTCTTATCTGAAGATGGGGCTGTTTTGATGAGTTATGAAGAATATATGGGGATATGTACCCAATATAGGATCACCTAAATATATAAAGCAAACATTAACATACTTAAAGGGAGAAGCAGGCAACAATACAGTAATAGTAGGGGATTTCACTACCCTGCTTTCCACAATGGATAGATCATCTGGACAGAAAATCAATAAGGAAACATTGGATTTAAACTACGCATTACACCAGAAGGTCTTAACCAATATTTACAGAACATCCCATACAACAGCCACAGGACACACATTCTTCTCACGTGCACATGCAACATTTTCCAGGATAGATCATATGTTATTAAAGAAGTATTTATATATTTAAAAAGATTGAAGTCAAGCTAGCATCTTTTCTGGCCCCTGTGTTATGAAACTAGGTGGTGAAATTTCAATATGCACTTAAAAGTGGATGACGTTGGTGAAAGAAATTGGAGAAGACACAAACAAATGAAAGATATTCCCTGCTTGTGGATTGGCAAAATGAATATAGTTAAAATACCCACACTTCCCAAAGCAATGTGCAATACAATTCCTTTGAAATTCCAACGGCATATTTTATAGAGATAGAACAATCCTAAAGATTGTGTGGGAACATAAAAGACCCTGAATAGCCAAAGCAATCTTGAGAAAGAAGAACAAAGCCGGAGGCATCACACGTCCTTATTTCAAACTATGTAACAGAGCTATAGTATTCAAAACAATATAGTATCAGTGTAAAAACACATACAGATAAGTGGAACAGAATAGAGAATGCTGAAATAAACCCACACGTATATGGTCAATTAATTTATGATAGAGAGGTGTATTTATGACAGAGAGTATATAAGGAGAAAGGGATAGTCCGTTCAATAAATGGTGTTGGGAATACTGGACAGCCACGTAAAAAAGAATGAAACTGGCCTCCTAACACCATACTAAAAATGAATTCAAAATGGATTCAGGGGTTGAATGTAAGACCTGAAACATAAAACTCCTGCAAGAAAACATAGGAGGAAAGCTTCTGAACATTGGTCCTGGCAATGACTTTTTAGAGTTGACACCAAAAGGAAATGTAACAAAAGTAAAAATAAAAAAATGGGACCACATCAGTTGAAAAAGCTTCTGTATAGCCAAGGACATCATCAACAAAATGAAAAGGCAGCCTACCTAATATGAGAAAATATTTGTAAACCATATATTTGGTAAAGGGTTAATATCCAAAATATGTAAGGAATTCCTATGACTCAGTAGCAAACACCAAACAATGTGATTAATAAATGGGCAGAGGAATTGACTAGATATTTTCCCAAAGAAGACAGACATATAACTCACAGGTACCTGAAAAGATGCTCATTACCACTAACCATCAGGGAAATGCAAATCAAAGCATGATGAAATAGCGCCTCACACCTATGGGAAGAAATGGCTTTGTTTAAAAAGACCAGAGAGGACAAATGTTGGTGAGGCTATGGAGAAAAGTAAACCCTGTGCACTGTTGGTGGGAATGCAAACCAGATACAGCCACTAGGCAGAACAACATGGAGGTTCCTCACAAAATTAAGAATAGCGCTACTGGGGTACCTGGGTGGCTCAGTGGGTTAAAGCCTCTACCTTCGGCTCAGGTCATGATCCCAGGGTCCTGGGATCGAGCCCCACATCGGGCTCTCTGTCCGTGGGGAGCCTGCTTTCACCTCTCTCTCTGCCTGCCTCTCTGCCTACTTGTGGTCTCTGTCAAATAAATAAATAAAATATATATTTTTTAAAAAAATAGAGCTACCACATGATGTAGTCATCACACTTCTGGGTATATATACAAAGAAAATAGGTGATCAGAGAGATATCTGTACTTGCCATGTTCGCTGCAGTGTTATTAACAAAAGCCAAGATATGGAAACAACCTAAGTGTCCATCAGCAGATAGATGGATAAGTTAGATGTGACATATACATACTGTGGAATTCTAGTTACAGTTTATGGGAAAAGAAATCCTGCCATTTCAGACAACATGGATGGAACTTAAGGACTTTATGCTAAGTGAAATAAGCCAGAGAAAGACAAATACTGTATAATATTACTTATATGTGCAGTTAAACCCATAGACACAGAAAGTAGAAAGTGGTTGCTAGGGGTGTAGGAGGTTGGGGGAAATAGGGAGAGGTTGATAAAAGGGGGCAGATTCCAGTGTAAGATGAATGGAGTCTGAGCAGCTAATGTAAAACATGGTGATGATAGTTGATAACACTGTACACTGTATTGCATAATTGAAATTTGCTAAGAAAGTAGAACTTAAATGTCCCCATCACACACACACACACACACACACACACACACACACACACACACACAGATAAATATGTGAGGAGATGGACGTATTCATGAACTAGATAGGGGAATCCTTTTATAAACTATATGTACATCAGGGGCGCCTGCGTTGTATAGTCGGTTAGGCATGTGATTCTTGGTTTTGGATCAGGTTTTAATCTCATGGTTCTGAGATTGAGCCCCATGTAGAGCCCCATATGAAGCCTTACATGGGGGCCCCCCTTGAGTCCTGTGTGCAGCCCCACCTTCGAGCTTCCCGTGGAGTCAGCGGGGAGTGTGAGATTCTCTTCCTCTCCATCTGCCCCTCCCATTCATGCTCTCTCTCTCTCTAAAATAAAAAAATCTTAAAAAAAAAGTATACATACATCAAAGTACTATGACATGTACTTTAAGTTGCTTACAATTTTATGTATTAATTATGCATTAATTAAACTGAAACTAAAAAAAGAATATATGTGATAATATATGTAAAATACTTAAGACAATGCCTTGCATGTGGTAAAGTCTCAATAAATTCTAGTAGTAGTAGTAGTAGTAGTAGTAAAAGGCAGAGGAGGGGGAGGAAGAGGAGTGGTATTTTGACAAGATAATTCCATCAGAGGGGAAAATAGGCATGAAGAAGGAGAGATGGAGAAATTCATTAGGAGCACTACCCAGGAATGCATGTGATAGATGGTTCTCTCTTGAATCTGTGCCATGGAGGCAGGCCTGGAGAAAGGGTGCAGCTGGTGAGCGCTAACCCTGGGAGCTCTTGTTCACCAGTAATGGGTTGAAGGGAAGGAAAGGAAATGAGACAGTTTCCATTTGCTTCTGGTTTGGATGAATGGGTAGGAAGTGAGTTCAGCACTAGAGACTGGGAACACAAGAGCAGAAGAGCACATTGAAAAGCAGACATTAGAGCCAGATGTAAATGTTCAGTAGGCTGCTGATGATACAGGACTGAAGCTCAGGGGAGAGGTCAACCACCGTAGCCTTTTGCACTTTCTGATCTCTCATAAAGGGGCCAGCTGTCTAGGTGAGAAAATAAGTGCCACTGACCTTGCCCTCTGTGGCTCCCATGGCTCCCATGTGTAGGACTGTGGGAAAGGGCTTCAGTTATTTTGTATGCAGTATCAAACCTAGACCCACCTCAGCAGACCGTCAAAAGTTATGGATTTGTCTTTAATCAACAACGTGAAATTTTTCTGTGCCAAGATCTTGTCAGAGATTTTTAACCTTGAACTCTTTTCTGCCTGATACTTAATCAAAAGCTTGGATGGGAAAAAGTGTATGTATGGAATGTCTGAAAGGTGTACAGCTTACAGATGGTTTATTAGATGTCTTATATATCACCTATGCATGTGTGTATGTATGATGTATGTATGTATGTATGTATGTATGTATGTATCTATCATCTGTCATTTATTTGTTTTTATTAATCTGGCCATCAGATATGCTGGGTAACCGGATTGTTTCAGATTGGTTCTTATAGGATTGCATTTACTGACCTGTGATTTGGCATTATGCCATCAGCCTGCATTGAGAAATATTATAAGAACCAAGGGAACTAGGGTTTACTCTTTTATTCACTGTCTTAATATATTGGAGAATCAGAGTCTTTATATTGCACAGGGGAATTTATGAGGACTCTGGGGAAAAAATCTCTTTGAGACAACAATAGCATATGTTTCCTTCCTTGACATGCGGAATTGGGTGGCTGAGGATGTTTCCTTCTGTGCACTGATCACTGGGAAGCTCAGAGTAAAATGTATGGTCTTGAATGAAGCATCTGATTATTACTATATGTGCTCATGTACTAACCATACCTCTAGTTTTATTTTCTCTCTCTTATTTTTATTTCCCCTTAAACATCATTTTTTCAATTGTTCTAGTCTTGTAGTGGTGAATTGCTTCAGTTCTTGTTTGGAATGAGGAGTGTAGATGTGCACTGGGGCATGCACACACATACCAGAAATCATATATTTTTTAGTAGCATTAATGGAACGATCTGGACAAAAATGTTTTTATTCAAGTGAAGTTGGCTCCTCTTTGTGGAATATAAAAGAAACACCTTAATTTCTATCACTCCACAGAGTTTTACCTTGATGGCAAAGTCACACTAAAAAAAGTACAATATGCGATAAAATATGGGTCAGCCCTCTTGCTTCTATGCATAGTGTATTAGGAAAAGCTCTGCAGTTGAAATCAGAAGATTTCTTAGTCTGTTCCTAGCTGTGTGGCCTTGGACAAACTGCTTAATCTCTGTGGGCGTTGGATTTCTAAGTAGAGCGAGCATGAAAATATCTGCTCTCCCTACCTTATCTTTATTGCAGATTAAATTAGGGAAGACATGAACCTCTGTAAACTGTAAAGAGGTATAAGCATGATTGCTTTTCAGGCATTGATTCTATGAGGAGTATATTTTAACTTTGTCTGAAGAGTATCTACCTTAGCTTTAGAACAGAAATCACCAACTCAAATGCCACTATGAATGAACAGGGGAGGAGAAAAAAAATATTGTGATTCTCAGCAATTTTTTTCTCTTTCATCTTTTTCAAATCTTTCATCTTTTTGATAGAGGCATTAGTAAGAGACATAGTGAACCTGTACCTTAATTTTACAGAAGGAAAAATGCAACTGACTCAGCCACAGTGGGAGGGTTAATAGGATGTGGCAGAAACAGGCCAGCAGGAGAGGGGATGTGCCCTGAGCTGGAGCAACCATTATTGAGTCCTTCCTAATGGTTTCCATGCAGGAATGTGACCTTGTGTTCACAGATAACTCTTTTAAAGAGAATACAGAAAAATTAAATTTTGTGAGTGTTCTGATTTATAACTTCATCAATTAGTTCAAATTTTAAAGAAATACCCTGTATAACGTTGTTCAGGGAAGACTGAATATCGTATTCAACCTTTGGCTTACTAGTTCATGATATCTGCCCCGGAAACAGTTTTCAAAATTTACCTTGTGTTTGAGGCCACATAGGCTCAAGAAAGGATACATTTGTAAGTTGTTTTTAGAAAGCACAGGCATAAATCTATGTTACCAAGTGTTACAAAGCTTTTTCTCTGGTGCGTATTCATTAAAATCTATACATTGTGTTCTAAATATATTGTGGTTCTGAAAGGCACTCTTTACTGTGAATGCATTTTAGAGGCATACATTAAAACGCAAAGCTAATATGGATGTAAAATACAAAAGTAGCAGTATTTATAGATGATTATTTGTAAATAATGTACAGTTTTGCTTAGCCTCTGCCTAGTTGTTGACAACATAATGTTATACACACATACACACATACGTAGTAGTTCTGGAGGCTGTTTTCCATGGACACCAAAGAAACTATTGGCTGTTCACTTGATTATAGTATTCGCTACATAAATATCAGGAAGAAAAGTATCAGGAAATATCAGGAAGAAAGTAGGATGCAATTTAATCACCTAGATTCTATATAAATACAGTCAGCCCTCATTATTTGCAGATTCCATGTTTGCATATTTGCCCACTTGCTGAAATTTATTTCTAGCCTCAAAGTTAATACTCATGGCACATTTACCGTCATGCTCAGACATGCGCAGAATGGTGAAAAATTTGGGTCACCTGATGTGAATGTGCCCAGTTGAGGTCAAATAAGGCAACATTTTGCCCACTTGTTTCAGCTCTCCTGCTGTAGACAAGTGTCCTTTTCATGGTGATTTTAGTGTCATTTCTTCTTTCCCTGCACTTCTAGGCCTTTTGTTGGTGATTTCCCTGTTTAAAATGGCCCCTAAGCGTAGTGCTGAAATGCTACTTAGGGTTCCCAAGTGCAGGAAGGCTGTGATATGCCTCATGGAGAAAGCATATGAGCTGGATATGCTTTATGCAGGCATGAGTTACAGCATGACTGTGCTGTTCAGTGTTAATGAATGAACAGTATATAGTAAATAAGTTGTCTTCTAACAGAAACGGGCATATGAAATGGTTCTGTATTGATTGGTTGAAGAGCATGTGACCAGAGGCTTTTAGGAACCGAACCCTGTATTTTCCTAGGAGCAGTGATTCAGTATTCATTAAATCAGTGTTTATAGCAATGTACCAGAACACAAGTATTGCAAATAACTACTCTGAGTAGACTGTATGTGAAAATAATGAGATTATTGACTGTTTTTTTCAATAGATACACATACTTGTAAATACTACTTTAGTATTAAAAGAAGTCTTTGACAAATTCAGTAGCTATCTAAGAAATTATAAATGAGTTTTTCATAGAGATATGCCTGCTTGTGTGTCATATAACATAGATAGAGGGGGGCATAAATACTGGCCAAGACTCTAACCCACCTGGGTTCTTGTCCTAGCCCTATCACTGATTAGCTGTATGAAATCGGACAAACTATTTTTACTCTGTTTGGACTCCATTTTCTCATCACTAAAATAATGAGAAGAGTGCTTATAATTAAGAAGGTCACAACCAATTTGGAATAACACACTAAAATTGAAACAGTAAGCAAATATGAAATGATGTATAATTAAGCATAAATTAGATCCTTTTGAGCAATGGGTTTCATTCTGGACGTGGACAGTAGAGACGTGGCTGGCAGTGGCTCATTAGAATCACCTGGTGGGGAGCAGAATTTTTCAGATTAACCACATATAACCCCCTCTCTGTTTTGTCCTGTTCTAAGAAAATAAGAATATGTTCTCCCAAAATAGGATTTCAAACCTTTGGTAATGAGTGTCATATATGAGTTTCCAGAAAAGGCCCGCTGTGTCCTTGCCATCCTTCTCCTGATTTGTCCTTCCTACAGCTTTGCTTCAAGGTCACACTCCTGAAAGGGCTCCTCTTTTACATTCCTGCCCTTCCTGCAACCGGGTTGGTCTTTGCTTCCTGGGGATGTTTCTCCTCCACGGAATCAAAGGGTATGACAATACTGAGTATTGAACCTGGAGTGATCAGCCTGAGTCCTGTTTAGTGAAAACCTACTGAATACTTTGTATTTGTTTTATCTGTTTAAAACCAGTAGGGGGACGTCTCTGCTTTGAGACCTTGGAGGCATGGAGGGGTTAAATGACAGACAAATAAGTTAGTACATCAAAGCCAAGACCAGAACCTGGGTCTCCCTGATGCCACAGGTCTTGATTGTTACATACTGTCCAGTGAATGTAGAAAAGGCTTCATGAAGGAGGTAAGGGTGCTGGTGTGGGGCGGGTTTATTGCGAAAGGAGAGATGAGTCTTTCACATTGTTGATCACATGGCATCTGTTTGCCTGTTACCAGGACTAGAAGTCTGCCTTCTGGTAGTCTGCACTTCTGCCAAATGCATCTTACTATGGGAGTTGCCAAGGAAAGCCCAGCACAGGCACTGATTAGAGCAATGCTTTTACTTACATGGAGAAGAGACAGAGCAGGACCAGCTCCAGTAGTGCGCATGAGCTCACACAGGCCAGTGGGTGGTTCCCAGCAGCAAACAGAGGGTCATTGACCCCTTTCGTGCTGCAGCAGAAGGACCCTCTCTCCTGTCCACAGAAAACAGGCACATAGAGCAGCAGGGCTGGCCAGGTTTCCTATGAAGCATGTGCTTAAGCAGGACAAAGGAGTGAGCACACATTGAGTCTGAAACAAAGGAAGGTAGTCCCAAGCAAGGTGATAAGCCCAGTACAAGTTGGGAAGGCACCTTCTCTCCTGTTAAAGAGTACTCCAGGCCGAAGGCCCATTCTTACGCAGCCAAGTGGGGTCAAGACTGCATGCATGAGACTGCCTTTCCCAACACACGTAGACATATAGATGTCATAAGATGTCTATACAATGGAAGTAAGTGTGGGAAACTTTGGGTGAAAAGTCAAATATGAGCTGAATATTCCTGTGGTCCAGACTGGTCATCACAGAAAGCCTCCAGAATTAGGCAGGGAAGTTCAGTGGCTATGTGGGAACTGTGCCCCATTTTTGACATGGTTAAAAGTGGAGTGGATTTGCCAAAAAAATCAGAGTCAAGGAAGGAGTAGAATGTAACTGCATAAATCACAATTTTGTATTGAGGATGACTTCTTCCCGAGAGAATTTTTGCAGACCTTCACTTACATGTCTAGATTTTTGTATCAGAAGGCCTCGTACACCATCTTCAGTGTTATTTTATGAACTCCTTAACAAGTGACTATATGTAAGTGATGTTCTTTCATCTTTCTGTCATAAACTTCTTTGTAGACCTTGGGTATGACTTGACATTTCAGAAAACACTGGTCATAATAATGGTAAATGTATGGTGAATTGTGCTTCTGAAGCGTCGATCATCAATTGGAAGCTTTTGAGCTAAAATATTCCTCTCAGGGGTAGCACAAAAAAGCAGTGAATTGTTTGAAACAAAATGAAAAAAAGAATTAAAAGAGAAAAACAAAACAAAACTCAGTGGAACTCTTTTGGCATAAAACATTGCCCATAGTCATTTGCTCCATATTTTTAACCTGAAAAAAAACCACCTCTTATTATTTGTTCTATCGACATAACAGGGTTATGTGTAGAAAAAGATTAATTCTAAATTAAATGCTAGTTTTTTCAGTGTAAGCCTGCATCCTCCAGTTTTGTTCTCATACACCACTTTTTGTCTCTTAACAGTTCTTTATGTATTTTAAAGCACGGCACACTAAAGAGATTTTGATTTCATCTTCAGAGATTTATATACTTTTACCATTTATTCAAATCCCAGAAAGAAGAAATCTAAAGAAAGAAAGCCAGTAAAACAAATGAACACTTCTGTTTACCAAACAACATTTTGTAAAGAAAAACTACACTGATGATTTTGCTATTGTCCCCAAAATTTGATGCTTTGGGAGTGAAGAAGCTATACACATATAACAAATAACAATGTCAACAAAATAAGGGATTCCCCCCCCCCAGGGGGAAATAAAGGCTAGGAAAAAATACAGTACTATTCTTTTATCAGAAGAATATCTTACGTATATTTTACTATTTCCTTTACCTGGAAATTGTTTTCATTTTTTTCAGCCCTTCGAAGATTTTAATCAATGATTACGGAGCCAAGCCTCTGTTTGTGTTTAAGCACCACGGTGAAATCTTTCTATTATAAGGATGATTTTCATTACTTTAAAATGAGGAATTATTTAGTGAAATTAACAATACAGCCAGCCAGTTCCTTTTTTAATAGCAGGCTTGGGGCTTTTTGCTTGAATTAACTGGATAACTACATGTTGTGCAGTTCACTTTACTTCTACACAAAATTTGATCCTTGGTTTATGGGACTATAAACCAAGCACCTGATGTGGTGTATTCAGTCAAGGAAGTTGCCCATTTGTTGGGGGGACAAGCCTTATACTTGTAGCACACTCAAAGCAATCATCAATTCAGTCCTCCCAGTAGCTGGCATTCTTAACAAGCAATTAGAACATTAGAGACAACAGAACAACGAGAACATTTGGAAGAGTCTCTGCTTTCTTTTTAACTGCCAATGGTTGCATGTTCATAAGGAAAATGGTCTTTTTTTATTGTTTTATTTTTGAAGGACACCAAGACAGTTTAAAGACAAATGGTACTGATTTGTTGTGAAACGAGACTAATCATCTCTCCCATCATGGTACATACTAGTCCATGTGACTGTTCTAGTTTATCTCACCATGCTTCCTCTTTAAAATATAATGTTTGGGTTAGATAAAAATGTAAGCCGAGGGAATTCACAGAACAGAAAAATTAAGGAACAAATACTGTAGATTGGCATAGGTTTGCCAAGTTTTAGTCTGCCAGATAAACACAGGTCACCCTTCCTCCAGCAAACCACCATCATTATTGCCATCATTCCATCAAAGAAAGTCTATTTAACGTCGCTCCAGTAGGAACTACAGTCTCAGAATAACAGATAATTCTTCATATTGAACAAATTAAACTTTGTGAAAACTTGCTGCATTACTCTGACCTTTCTCATTTTGCCTTGAATAATGAATATTGGGATATGTTGGGAATATATTGGGAAGGAGCAGCAACCACCTCAGGACCCCTATTTGGAATCTTCTGGGCTAGATTATTATCTATCTCTCTATCACCATTTCTGCTTTTATCCCTATAAGCTTTAAAGTTCTTTGATTTTATAATTCTAAATATTGTTTAAGCATACATTATTAAGCTAGAGAAAAAGATAAAGTCTATTGCCAGATTTTGACTTTTTTTTTTATACTTCTTGAGGACTTTTATCTCACTCATATTTTCTACCAACTGGAGGTTGTTTCACAAAATGGTTTGAGCTGACGTGTCCATTGAAAAGGAGGGGCACAGAGCAGGAGCTCAAATTAGTGAGCATGAAGTCTGAGTGGGAGAGCCCTTTTTTATATATCCTTAATGAATATTAGGGGATACAGAGAAAAATGGGGCATAGTGTTGAGACATGTGGGTTGGGCAGTCATAGAAGTCTGGTATAGATTTCCCAAGTTGATAAGTATTGGTTGGGAGAATGAATGAATGAATGAAATTTTTTCTCACTTCATTAAGTCCTCCTGATGAAAGTTAAGTTGGATTCATGATGTTCTAAAACTATTTGTATTTGGGAAATCATTATGACTTAATGGGTCATCTAGTAAAACACACTGAATCACCAAACTGACTATAGAGATTTCTTTTCATATTTCAATACAATATTTGGAATGACATTGCCAATAGAGAAAACTGCTCTGAGGCCACAATTAAGAGATGGTATAGATTGTTTTAGGAATGATTTTTTTTTTTTTCCTGTTTTTGCAGACTTACACATTTTTTTTTTTTTCTTTTGAAGCTTCCTAAATCCCAGATGAAGCTAGCTCTTAGCAGTTGTTCTCTTTTATGGGATTAATTTTAAAAGAAAATAAAAAGATGTAACATTAAAATTAACACCTAAGCCATTTGATTACATATCAGACCATAAATACAAAAGAACTAGCTTTGACTTTCAGAAGATTGTTTTGGGATTTTTTCTACTCAGACTTCTTTTTCCCACTTGTGTCTCATCTACACGTTTTCCCCTCCATTTTCTCACTGGGAGTGTGTGCAGGGCAAGCAGCCCAGTTTTAGTAATTGTCCTTGCTTGGCTCTTACCTAATCAACACCAGTCACTCTGGTTTTGCATCCTGACATGCATTGTAAATGGCCCAGGAGTATCTGAGGGAAAAACCTGGCTTACCAGCTTTAAACAATATCAGGTTATAAATTATATCGACCAAGGCCAAAATATTGAAATCTGAGAACCCCAAAACTCCATTTTGAGTTTGACGCTAGCATGCGTGTCCTTTCGTTTTGCTGTGTACTGACACATACTAACGTTCAATTTCTACAAAGGCTGGCATTATGGGATGGGTTAGGTGTTCAGGGATAGTAAAGACAGAAGCTGGGCATTACAGACACATTATAAGTAATTGCCTAATTTGGAATTTCCTTTATTTATTTATTTATTTATTTTTAAGATTTTATTTATTTTTTTTCCCCTCCATCATTTCTGTATTGTTTTTTTTAATTTAAGCTTTATTTAAACATATAATGTAACCCCACCACCCTCTCCCAACCCCTCTCCCCCCCACCCCCCTCAGTTTGTTTTATGAAATGAAATCTTACCATTTGCGACGACATGGATGGAACTAGAGCGTATTATGCTTAGCGAAATAAGTCAACTGGAGAAAGACAACTATCAAATGATCTCCCTGATATGAGGAAGTGAAGATGCAACGGGGTTGGGAGTTAAGGTGGTAGGAAAACTAAAAATGAAACAAGATGGGATCGGGAGGGAGACAAACCTTAATGGAATTTCTTTTTTTGCAGTAGGTCACCTTCTATAATTGAATGGTTCAAATTTAAATTTGATCTATATTCTTTTTCTAAATAGCATTCACACATTTTCTGTTGGTTTCTCTTTTAAATGCTTGTGCATATGCCTAAAGATAAAAGAGATAATCTTACATGTACCTTTGAATTATTGATGGCTTAATTCATCATGATCTTAGGGAGATAAAATAGGAAAGCAATTTGTGTTTTTATGATTTGGGGGCCTTGAGCGGGAAGCATATAGATCATTTTTACTCTAGATACCTCTGACATTTTAGTACATTTCCACCATGTTCTGTGTTAGAGAGAAACTATACTACATATGCACCATAAGTGGATTGAGCCAGAAAAAAATTTTGCTGAAATGGTTTAATATGACAATATTTAACTTTACATAGAGTGAGGAAATTTTATAGTGAGGAAAACTTTGCTGCTAACTTTGTCAGTCAGTTTTCAAGGTGTATTTTCAAGGCATTCTCTTAATTGACATAATCCTCTATGAGAAAATAGTTTATTATTTATTCTGGATAATACTATAATATCTAGTTTATTTAACAGCTAAATCACATAAGCTCCTGAGTAATAACTCAGCCTTCTGGTATCCCCACTTATTTGGTCCCATTTCTCTGATGTTATCAAAACTGTCTCTAGTGAGATAGGAAAAATAGTTTCTTGTAAGCTTTGTAAGGTTCTTGTTCATTCCATCACAAACACATTTATGGAGCGTTCACCATATTCTCTTGTCTTTTGCTAGACATGGGTTATCCTACATGCTTCCCAGCTCACAGTCAGCTGATTAGGAGACAGTTAAGAAAATCAATAATTATGTACATTGTCTACTGTGATTAACCAACCAGAGGGCATTATTGGACTGCTAAATGTATGTTCTTACTTTCGAATATTAATACGAGAACAGTGTTGGTAGAGTTCATCCACTTCAGATAGATCAGTCTTTAAGTTTTATAGTTGACAATAAACTCAGCAATTTTAAAGCCAGATTTAGGCTACAGAAAAATCCAATTTGATCTGGAAATGTGACTTTCATATATCTAGGGCAAAACATGGGAAATCAAAGAATTACTAAAATGATACTGAATGCCTTGAACCCATTTTTATCCTCCATGTTGATAATGCAATACCTTTCCCATGGAGTCTTTGAAATGGGTGTTGTGTTATGTTTTTAAAAGCAAGCAGATGGAACATAATAAAGAACATTGGTTCTTTGGTTTTTGAGGGAATTTCTAGCTTGTTCCAATTTTGCTTCATTATCGTATTACAGGTTGCATTGGTAGATGGTAGAACCATATGTCTTCATTTTATTTTATTTTTTTAAAGATTTTATTTATTTATTTGACAGAGATCACAAGTAGGCAGAGAGGCAGGCAGAGAGAGGGGAGAAGCAGGCTCCCTGCTGAGCAGAGAGCCTGATGCGGGGCTCAATCCCAGGACCCTGAGATCATGACCTGAGCCGAAGGCAGAGGCTTTAACCCACTGAGCCACCCAGGTGACCCTATCTTCATTTTAAAGAAGAATAGGTAGTGAAAGTGGAACATTTTCTTTGACTTTTGTTTATCCCATTTGGATGGAAAAAAGTGTTGTTTGTTTTTGTTTACTTCTGGTTTACATCGTGAATTGATGGCTTATTTATCCTGCATCAAGTCCCTCAGAGAGGAAGATGTTGTCTTGGGGTTTGGTGCCCAAAGGACTCCCTTGTCCTGGATGTCACAAGTTTGTTCTCATCAAAATTCAAGAGCACTGGTATGACAGGAGGAGGGGGGGGCAGAACCCAGAGAAACATAAGGGAAGCAGAGAGATGAAAATGGGGCTCCAAAAAAGATAAATGGTTTTGCTGTCAGTGCAGTGTAATGAAAATGAAATCAGTGTAGGCAGCGCCCATTTCCCTCATCATGCCTAGCCCCAAACACTGCTTTAAATAAAACATATTTCTTTTATTTCCCATTTCTTGCTTGCTAACTTAAAGATAAATGACTTGCTTGCAAGTGCAGTGAAAAGGAAATAAAATCAGTAACAGGCAGTGCCCAAAATGCCCCAGCTGCTGCACGGTCTGGCCTTGAGCAATACACGGTTTTTATGGAAAAGTTTTACTGTTTGCTGTTAAGGAAACAAAAGCAGCTCTCCCCCACCCTTCCCCCCAATGCTAAAAAAAATAAAATAAAAACAAAGAAAAATAGAACTCCAGAATCAAAGCTGCAAAAGGCAAAGCAATTCAGAGTCACGCACGTGGTTGGTTCCTGGGGCCAACGCGACGTGAACTGTGCGAGGGGAAACTTGGCCACTGGAGTTTCGTGCGCAGCGCTCAGGCTCAAGGCTGCTTTCCTGCGCTGGGAGAACTCCTGGTCGTGCTCCTGCAGCCAGGGGTCAGCCCTGGTAATGAGGAGCAGGGCTGTTTCTAGGTAGGCAATTGGATAACCAATTAAATAGTTTGTGAGCAGCAGTTTGGGGCACTCTGAAAGACCGGCAATTAGGCAGCTCCATAACTGAGGCCATGAGGCAGTTGGCTACACTGGGCAGGAGAGTTAGCATTAAGAAATGGAATAAAGGGGCTCTCCTAGCAAAAATAATAGGAACCATTTAGTATCTCCTCCTGTGCCTGACACTAATCACAGATCGTTAACATCTCCAGTTTCTTTAACCTTTGGAAGAGCGCTTCTCAAACTTAGCATCTGATTTCCCAGGGCTTGTTAAAAGCAGATTGCAGGGCTCCCCCCTCCCAGAGACTGGAATTCAGGAAGTCTGAATAACTACGCATTCCTAACAAGTTCCCAGGTGACAGTGCTGGCGGCTCTGAGAACCACTGCCTACAGAAAACCCTCTATGGTAATGGCTCCAGTAGCAAACTGGGAGTACCTCCGATATGCCAGGCACTTTGCCCAGCTGCTTAAATCTGTTATCTCATTTAATCTTTACAGAGAGTTTGTTGGATGTCATTTATCCCCCTTTAAATGCACAGTTTGGGGCTCCCATAAGCCAGAGGACTGGCCAAAGCCTTGGACATAACTAGTGATGGAGGTGGGATTTGAACCCACATGTTGGTTTCCAAAAACCCATGCGCTAACCATGACATCACAGCATGTCTTGGTGTCTTGTCTTTACAAATGGCCTGACTCAAATTTTTCACTTGTTCCTGTATCCTAAGAATGGAGAAAACTCTGAAGAGGATTAATCTTTTTTACTTAGCAGGGATGGTGCAAATACAAGACGGCTTTCTCAGTGGATTTTACCTTGACCAGAGAGCATTTCATTGCTTTGCCATCAAAGTTATGAATTACATTTGCCATGGAGCTGCTCACATGTCCTTTGGCTCTATTTCGGGTGTCCAAAAGAACTGAACTACAGACTTCCTGGGAAGGTGGTATTGGGTAAGGTCAAGGACAGTGGGAAGAACTTCATGGAAGAGGTGAGACTCGAGCCAAAGAGGTTGTCAAACCCAGATTTCGATGGGGGAAAAGGAGCAGGTAGGTTATAGGTGTTCTATACGATGGGCATGCATTTATGCACATGAATTGAGAAAAATGGTCCAGTCTGAGGGGAAGGTAGTGGGGGGGGAGGAAAAATTAGGGATGGGGAGTCAAATATGGATCAGTTAGATGTCCAGGATGCAAAGTTGAGTCTAAAAATGGTTTGACCAACTCCATGAAAGAGAAAAATTGAGTTGAGATGAATGCACTCCTTCTCTATATTCTTTTTTCCTTTAATTATCTCTTTTCCATGACTATTCATTCCAAAGATATTTATTGGGCATTCACTATATGCTCGGCAGTGGGCCAGGCACTGGGCCAAAGTGACATATAAAAGACCAACAGAGACACTGCACTTGGAGAACTTCCAACGTAGCCCCTTGCTACTCAATGCTCTGGCAGCATCAGCTTTAGGCATCATCTGCGAGTGTGTTAGAAATACATTGCCTCAGCTCCAGCCTAGACCGAGTGAGTCAGAATCTGCATTTAAGCAAGATTCCCAGGCGATTTATGTGGACATTAATGTTTGAGAAGTACTAAACAATTCAGCTTTTAGCACTTGTCTCTATTCTTCTTATTCACTGAAGTTATCACCGTCCATGAAGGAGAGTCTGAATTGGGAGATGAATACAGTTCTGAGAATGAACAAAAGTAAATAGGAACACGTAAAAATATGAAGGAAATAAAGTTCCGATGGTCATCTGGTACTTGATTTAATGTCTCTGGTGATAGGGAGGATGCTCAATACTTTTTTAATCTCATCTTCAGCTTCTGCCTCAGGGCCAAGCACTTTGGTGGTTCCCCATGAGGACTGATGGATTGTTCAAATGGTGAGAAATGGATAAAAATTAAATAAAAGAAATAGAGATTATTTCTGAGTATTTACCAATATATGTTAATGTCTTACTGTGAGATCTAAAGCTAGGATGAAAATTGTAATGAAAGCTACTTTTAGCAGATTTGAATGCTGTCTGAATTGAGGAATGTTAAGAATTCAGAATTTGGAATAGGAAAGAGAGGTAATCCAGGTGAAGATAATTGAGGTCTAGCTTTAGAAAAAGGAGGTGGTTTGGGGAGATATTGTGACGAATTTGTGACAGTAATGGGATTAAAATATTAGCTCTGTGCTACTGAAGATTTCTTGTTCCACGCATTAAAAATGGATGGACATGGGCTGAAGGGACCCAGTAGGTGGAAATTCACCAACCTTGATGATTAGGTATATATTAGGTCAGGAATGCATGCCTGTGCCATTAGTAAATCTTGTTTGATCCTCCTGGCTATGTAGCCTGGATAAACTTCTAAAGATAGAACTGGGGACAAAAAATACCAATACCACCAGACAGAGTCAGTGATTTGGATTTGGGGCTGAGATGAAGGGTTATTTTGAATCTTGGTTATCTATATATATATTTTTTCCCTAGGAATGTATACACTGTTTACTGGAAATCTTGTTACTCAAGAAACAGGGTTTTAAAAAAGCATTATGACACTGAATAATTCAAATTTAAGTAACAGTGCATGGAGAGATGTGATGTTTTATGGTCCAAATAGTTGGGGATTAAAGTCAACCTTTGATTTTCTATAGCTAGTGGATGGTATAATTTTAGGTTTATGCAGAGTCCCCTGAATGACTTTTCTAATTACTCTCTCCTCTTCTAATTCTTTTAAAGTGGGAAGAGAAGACAGCAGTGGATTATACCGTTAGAATTGTATTTCAAGGGGCATGGTGTAAAATAATAACATTATAGTGCTCACAGAGAGCAAGAATCTCTGTGTAATATATTGTTCAGCAAATCATTCATCATCATAATTGCTATACTCGACACTTGGCTCATTTGTAGATTTTTCCTTTCTTGCTAGAATTTTTCTTCAGTAAAAATGATTTAAAGAGTAGCTATAGGGTTCAATCCTATCCTTCATGATAGAACAGGGACAAGAACAGTGTCTTTTCCAAATTCACTTCCACTCGAATTCTAGTTTATTGTGATTGCACATTCCTCAGGACCTTGCCAATCACAGAGCATTTTCTTTATGTTCTCTTGGGGGCGGATTCCATATGCTGTCAAGAGGTTTCAGGAAGTAGACCCTGTGACTGCTGCATAGCCTTTAAATGCCATTTTGTATCTATTTTAGGAAGATTCATTCTTTGAGCTACAGATATGAAGTTCAAATGAGCCAGTGAGCACACATTTGTAATATTAGAAATTACTTTGACATTTAGGCATCTTTTATTTCACTCTTTCCTTGATGGGCCAGAGAAATAAAGAAGATGGGACTTAAAACGAGTGACTCAGCACCAAATACTAAACTGCACTCCAGGGTGCTTCCCCCGTTTCCCGCCAGCTGCCTCCTGGCACACACACAGCACCCCCTCAACTATGAACCCCTGGAAGGCAGGGACAATGTCATAATCATGTAGGTCTGTCCCATAGAACCGTATGTATAGGAATTCTAAGATGAACATCTATCAAACTGAGCTTATTGAATAAAGAATTTAGTAAAACATTTCCCCGAGACTGTGGCAGCAATTCAGAATACTCAGTTTTATATTTCTGGCGATAATATTTTTCAGCCAAAAATTGGAGACCATTGTTTGATGAGTGGGCAGAATATTTGAAATCAGAGCTGCCGTGAAAAACCAAGGGTGTATGATTGCCCTGTCTGTATTCCTGTTAAAGAATAGGCTCATGAGCAATTATTTCCAAAATGCTTAGTGAGCAAGTGGGATAATACATTAAAAAAAAGAAGAGAAATGTATAAATTCAATGTGATTTTCCTTAGATGTAAGCACATCCCAAGTACTCAGGAATGGAGCAGTATGGGAGGGAAAGGGAAGCATTTAGGGTGAGGTTGGATATGCAGTTTATTTTAGGTGCCAGCAAAAGGGAAAAAGAGCTTTAGTATTTCTTAAGAACTCATGTTTGCTATCTCTTCTAAAACCCTATAGACAGGTTGTTTTTTCCCCCAACTTTATTGAGAAATTATCAACAAATATACATGTGTATGTTTATAGTGTACCAGGTGATGATTTTGTATGTGGAGTGATTAGCAAGGATTTTTTTTTATTACTTCAAATTTATTATTATTATTATCATGCTTAATTGTACTAAAGTACACATAACCTAAACCATATCACTGTAACCACTTTTTTCGTGTACAATTCAGTGGCATTAAATACATTCACATATTTGTAGAACCATCACCACCATCCATCCCCGGAACTTCTTCATCTTGCAAAATTGAACCTTCGTGCCCATTAAGTAGTAACTCCCCTTTCTCCCTCCCCCTCACCCCCAGCAACCACCACTCTACATCTTTCTTTGAATTTGACTACTTTAAGTACCTCATACAAGTGGAATCGTACAGTATTTGTCATTTCACTTAACATAATGTCTTCATCCATGCTATAGCATGTGTGAGGATATTTTTCCTTTCTAAGATGGAATAATATTCCATTGTCTAGCTGTACCATACCTTATTATCCATTTATCCATGAATGGACACTTGGGTT
Source organism: Taxidea taxus jeffersonii (assembly GCA_003697995.1). Taxonomy (NCBI): domain Eukaryota; kingdom Metazoa; phylum Chordata; class Mammalia; order Carnivora; family Mustelidae; genus Taxidea; species Taxidea taxus. Next base: position 45,113 of record ML110606.1, read on the forward strand.
GCCTTCATCTTTTGGCTATTGTGCATAATGATGCTATGAACAGGGACCTGTTCAAGTCCCAGTTTTCAGTTCTTTCAGGTATATACTCAGAAACGAATTGCTAGATCATAGAGTAATTCTATTTTTAATTTTCTGAGGAACCGTCATGCTGTTTTCCATGGTGGCTGCATTTTACAATACCACCAGGAGGGCACAAAGGTTCCAGTTTTCTCTATCCTCCACTACTGTTTTCTTCTGTTTTGTTGTTATTGCTGTTCTTAATGGCCATCCTGACAAATGGGAGATGGTATCTCATTGTGGTTTTGATTTGCATTTCCCTAAAAACTAGCAATGTTGAGCATCTTTTCAAGTTCTTATTGGCCATTGGAATATCTTCTTTGGAGAAATTCAAAAGATTCTTTAAGTCCTTTGCCTATTTTTGAATTGGGTTGTTTGTTTTTGGTTTTTGAGTTGTAGGAGCTCCTTATGTAATTTGGTTATTAACCTCTTATCAGATATATGATTCCCAAAGAGTGGAATGTTTTTTCACTCTTTCATTCAAAGGACATTTGAGGGGTGCCTGGGTGGCTCAGTGGGTTAAAGCCTCTGCCTTTGGCTCAGGTCATGATCCCAGGGTCCTGGGATCAAGCCCCATATCGGGCTCTCTGCTCAGCGGGGAGCCTGCTTCCCCCTCTCTCTCTGCCTGCCTCTCTGCCTACTTTTGATCTCTGTCTGTCAAATAAATAAATAAAATCTTTAAAAAAAAAAAGGACATTTGATAGTATCCTTTGATGCAGAGAAGGTTTTTTTTTTTTTTTTTTAAATATAGCCCTATTTACCTGTTTTTTTTTTCTTTTATTGTCTTTTGGCACTCCTATCCAAGAAATCATTGCCAAATCCAACATCATAAAGCTTTGCTTCTATGTCATCTTCTAAGAATTTTATAGTTTACCTCTTAACTTTCTGGTCTTTGATTTATTTGGAGTTAATTGTTGTGTATTGTTATATTATGCTTGTTTGACTTCTGGGAAACTGAAGCTCAGAAGAGGCTATTTGACCTAAAAGCCTGTGCTATTTCTACTCTACACTCTTCTTATGTTAGAGCACTGTAAAATCTCATAGACTAATCCAAGAAAGTCAGCAGCTAATAGAATCCCTCTTAATCCTCAAAATATCCATATTAATCGCATATGAATGAATATCATGGGAATTTCCTGGGCACTCTTTTCTGATGTTTAATTGCACTAATATCTTTTCTGACTCAGTTCAAAGGATTGGTCTCTTCAAGAAGCTTGCTTTCGCTGTACATCCCAGGTTAGGTTAGATGCCTATGGCATGTTACCATATTGTGTTTTAGTTAGCTCTGTGTCTGTCTATCCCAAGGGACTAAGTTCCTAGCCCCTTACTACTCAGAGCCCCTTATTATTCAGCTGCATTGACATTACGTGTAAGCATGTTAAAAACACAGAAATTCAGGCTCCACTCCAGACCTATTAAGTCAGAATCTGCATTTAAGGAAACCCCCAAGCGATTTGTTTGCACTTGGAAGCACTCTCCTAGCAGAAGGTAAGCACTCATTTGAGCAAACAGATGCAACAACAAATGATATTTAAAATAGAGGTAGCTTGGGGCACCTGAGTGGTGCAGTTGGCTAAGTGTTGGATTCTTGGTTTTGGCTCAGGTTGCAATCTTGGGGTCCTGAGAGCCCTCCCTCTGGCTTAGTACTCAGTGTAGGGTCCGCTTGGATTCTCTCTCCCTCTTCCTCTGCCCTCCCCTCGCCCCTATGCTCATTCTCTCTCTCTCTTTTTC
>ML110607.1:0-53486 GCA_003697995.1 Taxidea taxus jeffersonii
GACAACTACCACATGATCTCCCTGATATGAGGAAGTGGAGATGCAACAGGGGTGGGAGTTAAGGTGGTAGGAAAAGTAAAAATGAAAGAAGATGGGATCGGGAGGGAGAAAAACCAAAAGAGACTCTTAATGTCACAAAACAAACTGAGGGGGGTGGGGGGAAGAGGGGTTGGGTGAGGGTGGTGGGGTTACATCATATGTTTAAATAAAGCTTAAATAAAGTAAAAAAAAAAAAAATTAAGGTCTACAACATGGTGATTTTATCCAGATCTGTCTTACAAAATGATTGTCATTATATAGTTAGTTCACACGGGCATCACTTCACATAGTTAAACATTTTTTTGTGATGAGAACTTTTAAAACCTATCTAAAGGTTTCAGGTATATAATACATAATTGTTAAATGTCATAACCATGCTAAACATCATATCCCCAGAACTTATTTATCTTTTAAGGGGAGGTTTTTACTGCCTTCACCCTTTTTCCCCGTACTATTTCCTTCCCCACTTCCCAGGATCAACTACCAGGTCTGTTTCTATGAGTTTGTATGAGTTTGTTTTTTTATTTTTATTTTTTTAGATTCCACCAGTCAGTGAGTTCCTACAGTATTGATCTTTTTCTGTCTGCCTTCTTTAATTTAGCATAGTGTCTTCCAGGTTCATCCGTGTTGGCACAAGTGGCAGGATTTCTTTATTTCTGATGGCTGACCAATATTCGATTAGTATATACCACATTTTACTTGTTCGTCATTAGTGACCACTTATGTTGTTTCCATGACTTGGCTATTGTGAGTAATGCTTTGAGATTGTGATATAATTTTTTTTAGTTACATACCCAGAAATGGAATTGCTGGATTGATGAGTAGAGGAACCTCCTTAATGTCTTCCATAGTGGGTGAGCCAATTAATGCCTTAGGTTATGTGACTTAGAATACAATATGGATTCTTCACCTGGCTTTATTCCTAACAAACTCTCCCTAGATAGTATCTCTTCTGCCTGGATTCTAAAGCTATGTTCTTTGTTTCATGGCCTGTTCCTCAATCTTCAAAGTTAGTAGGATAGCATCTTCAAATCTCTTGGCTTTGGTCACATTGCATTCTCCTCTGTGATCAAATATCCTTGCTTCTCTCATAAGAACACTTAGGATTGCTTTTATAATCAGATGATACAGAATAACTTCCTAGATGAAGATCCTTAACTTGATATCTACAAAGTTTCTCTTGCCATATAAGTTAATAGTCCCAGTTTCCAGGAATTAGAACCTGGGTGTCCTTAGGAGTCCTTAGGCAGCCTTCCTGTGGCAGGTCCTTTTCTTGTGGCATTCCCCTATGCTGGTTTCCTTAATCTTGAATTTAGATGAACCAACTAAATTTTCTAGTTTGAAGGTTTTTAAAAAATGGACTGAACTTTGTAGGAAAAAATGGACTATGCTTTGTAGGAAAGAACAATATAAATATCAGGAGTTAAAATGATTTTTTTTCTTTTGGTATTAATGTTTACAAATAGTGTCACAAAACCCGCCCTGGGTTCATGTTCACATAATGCAGAGAACTCAGAATTTTGGTTGTAAATTAGACCTAAGTTTAAATCCTGTTTCACTACATGTAGCCATGTAAACCTGGACAAATGATTGGGCTAATTTGACCTCCTTTCTCTTATCTGAAAAAGGGTAATAATACCTCACAGAATTGTTGCAAAAAATAATTGAGCTAACAATATGTGTAAAAGACTTTTTAAAAATATTAGTCAAATATGGGGCTCCTGGGTGGCTCAGTTGGTTAAGCAGCTGCCTTTGGCAGGCTTCCTGCTCAGCGGGGAGCCTGCTTCTCCTTCTCCCTCTGCCTGCTGCTCTGTCTACTTGAGCTATCTCTCTGTCAGATAAATAAATAAAATCTTAAAAAAAATTAGTTAAATGATATACATATTATTTAGTGTAAAATTGCAATTAAAGGAATTTTCCGATTATGATTGTTTCTTTATACTTAGGATTTCTGAGGAGAAGGATGATTCAAAGAAGAAATGCCCCTTCAAAATCTGAATTCCCAGTAGATATGCCTATGAATGCTGCTTTTCAGGCAATGCTAGCGAGTACGAGAGACCCTCTCTACTTTGCTGTTATGATTTATGATATTTGTAGATGCTGGGAGAGCAGATTTTTGTTGTTGTTTACTTGCTTTGTAAACTCAGGGTCTTTAAAGCAGTTGGATTGGTATGCAATGTGGGAGGGTCTTAATTTCTTTGTTTGCTTTTGTTCTTGAACATCAGGCTCTTCCCAAGCAGTCTCCTGGTTCTCTTCTTGTACTAATCTACATATCTCATAGATCCTTGTCAACAAAAGTATAACCACCAGCCATATATCAGACATCGAAAAGAAAGAGATAGGGCCTGTTCTCCCATCCTGCCCACTGGGCCACTGCAGTGTAGGGATTTCTGTATTTGATGATCTGATAGGAGGGGAGGGCTTGGTGAGTAGAGACTGTGCATTCTTTTGGAATGGAGATAGTGCTCTAAAGTGACTAGTCTGTATTAGAATAGCAGAGAAACAGTCCTTAAAATGTACATATTTAGGCTTTGCCTTACAGTTGTAGAAAAATTCCGTATTAGATATTAAATAAGTGAGAGCAGTTCACTGCTTACCAAGGATCACCATACTCAGTATCAGCCTCATAAATAAATTGATGATTACATCTATAAATATTTTTTAAAGATTATATTTAAATATGAGAGACAAGGAGACAAGCAGGGGGAGCAGCAGGCATAGGGAGAGGCAGGCTCCACACCATGCAAGGAGCTCAATGCGGGACTTGATGCCAGGACCCTGGGATCATGACCTAAATCAGACACAGGTGCTTAACTGACAGAGCTACCCAGGTGTCCCTCATATCTGTAAATATTTTTTAATCAGTGAATGACTGTTGGGACTTAGTGGTCCTTGTTTATGGAAATGGAGGTTCCGGGATGATGGAGCAGTATTCCTTTCAGAGGAGTTTGTGGTATCCCCAGCACTCTCTGGAGTGGGCAGTTGGGACTTGTGGCTTCATGATGGTTTTCTCAAAATCGTAGCTGGTATTAGGTACTGTTAAGTTGTATTTTTCTTTTTGAGTATAGACCTAGGAACAGTGACACTACAATGCTTTGATATTTCACTGGTTCATAGCCACTTCGAGTTGCTTTGGAATGCAACTGAGGATATTTGTTGAAAATGGAAAGTACACATTTGTACAGGTACACATTAATCACAACATAATGCATTTATCAGTCAAAAATTTTATTCTGTGTTTACAGATTTGTGTAATGTCATGGAGAGTGTAATAGTGTCATTACATGGAGGCTGTTTGCTCAGCCTGCTCAAAACAAGAAAGAAAGAGTAATTTATCCAGAGTGAACGTCTTACGGTGGAAGGTACTCCTGATCAGATGAAAGAAAATCCCCCGAGAGTAACTGTGATAGTGACAGATGTGAAGTAAACTAGAATGAAGTGAAATAAATCCCCAGCTTCAAAATATGCAGCCTCCTCTATTACAAGCTCCATTTGCTATTTGGTCAAAGAATGACTGTCTTCTCACAGGGGAAGCTCTGATGCTTTCTGTTCCTCTGAGCAACTTAAATCTCCTCATGAATTTCTTTTCCTTCCCAAAGTTCACAGATTGGAATTTATTCTTCTGTGTGGACAGACACACATACACACACCCTTGTAGACATTCCATGTTCAAACTGTTGAAAAACCTAAAGAATACCTTGAAGGCAGGCAGAGGAAAAAAAAAAAAAAGACCAGTTATATGCAGAGGAGTATTGTAAGATTAATAAGCTGGCTCGTAATAAAAAATTGAGACAAACCAGGAGAAAATACAGTGATAACTTTTAAGATTGGAAAAAAAATGTGTATCCAGAAAAAAAATACCTTTCAAAAATAGAAAAGAAATCCAAAAGCCTACACAGCTGACGAAATTCTGTAGAAATTAATACACGGGAGTCCAATACGGAGATAGATATACTGTACTCTAGTTTCCAGAATGTTACCATTATGGGAAACTGGGCAAAGTGTTTAAGAGAGTTGGCTGTATTTATTATAACAGCATGTGAACCTACGATTATGTCAATCAAACTTTGAGTTAAAAATAGCAAAATAACGCTCCCCCCCAAAAAAAAAATCAACAAAAGCAATTGTGTTTAAAAAAATAATGGTGAATAAAGAACTATGCTACAGGATATACTAAGGCAAAAGAAATATGATTCTGGACAGAGAATGGAATCTATATAGAGTATGTATGGCAACTGAGCAGTTAGAAAAAGAAGACATTTTATAAGCAAGTATGGCAAAGGGGAAATTTGATGGTATATATTAAAATAAATTAAAAGGCTACAGTAACCCTTTTTCCAAGGATAATTAAATGAATAAATAGAATTGATATTTCAGAAGCATTCTCTCTTATAGGATCAACATTTCATGTCAATTGTTAAAAGTATATTATTGACTAAATCATGTTGGGCACTTGGTCTTTTTTTTTTAAATTAACATATAATGTATTATTTGCCTCAAGGGTACAGGTCTGTGAATTGTCAGGCTTACACACTTCACAGCACTCACCATAGCACATACCCTCCTCAATGACCATAACCCCCCCACCCTCTCCCTACCCCCCACCCCCCAGCAACCCTCAGTTTGTTTTGTGAGATTAAGTGTCTCTTATAGTTTGTCTCCCTCCTGATCCCATCTTGTTTCATTTTTTCCTTCCCTACCCCCTGCCCCCACAACCCCCCTGCGCTGCCTCTCAAATTCCTCATATCAGGGAGATCATATGATAATTGTCTTTCTCTGATTGACTTATTTCGCTCAGCATAATACCCTTTAGTTCCACCCATGTCATTGCAAACAGCAAGATTTTGTTCACTTGGTCTCCTTTTTGGAATAAAATTTAATCTGTCCTGTATACCAAAATAAATTCCAGGGGTATTGATATTTAAACACCAATAATAAAATTATGAAATAACCAGATAAAAGATTGTTGAATAGTTTTTTTTTTTAAAGATTTTATTTATTTGATAGGGAGAGACACAGTGAGAGAGGGAACACAGGCAGGAGGAGTGGGAAAGTCAGAAGCAGGCTTTCCACTGAGCAGGTAGCCCGACGTGGGGCTCGATCCTAGGACCCTGGGATCATGACCTGAGCTGAAGGTAGACGCTTAACGACTGAGCCACCCAGGCACCCCTATTGAATAGTTTTTTGATAGCAGAGTATGGAATGTCTTTCAGTGTAGCATAGGAACAACTGATTTTCTTACCATCTGGGATGAGAATTTGTTTCTGAAGGAAACCCTCATTATTCAGGAGAATATCTTGCTAGGCATGTGAAATTTACTACCACACAACAGTGTTTATGTCTCTTTCCTCACTACACAGAGACCACATGCCCCTGCCCTTTTGTCTCCTGATGCAACAAGGTGACTCTTTCTGGCCAGTTGAGTCCATGTATCGCTTAAATGTGTTACTTTTAAGAGCAAGGCCATTCAGGGCATTTGTGCATTTCCTAAGTTCTCTTTTCTTTGTTTGAACCTGTTTGCAAGCAAAGAAGGTGGTGGAAGCCCAAGAGGATGGAATACAGGGCTCTCAAACAACTGAACATACCTCTCTATGCCTCTACCAGCGCACGAGATAGTAGCTGAAGAAACCATTGCCCTAAGACCCTGAGATCTGGGCAGTATCCCTTACAGTTGGTAGTCGATTCTGGTCAAAACAAAGTTAAAGGACTTGGTTGGATCTGAGACCACAGAAGAAATGCTGAAGGTGTTCTGTGTTAATATCATTTAGGTATGTGTAGAAAAAGATACATGTGTTAGAGGAGATTGAAGTGCTAGGTCTGTGTAGGAGATGTTAGCCCATCAGATGGAGCCAAGGGAGTTTTAAGAAGATGGACATCTTAAGCTGGGATATTGCTGCATGGTTTTCCCTGAAACTCTAAAGTTCCTACACAGAATTGCCATATATGAGTACTTAGTCATAAAGAGAGGGGCTGGGTATTAGGTCCTGTCAAGTGTAATGCTCAGCAACAATGACCCAAGTGAGATGGTACTGTAATCACTGAACTGGACTGATTCAGTCTAAACTGGAGTCTGAAGGGACTAAAAATGAATTTCCAGATGTGTGCTTTTATTTTTAAGAAGTGAAATGACAGGTGACATTTGATTTAATTATTTCACTTTTTCATACAACCTGCAGCAGCAAAATGAAAAGACAAATGGTAAACTTGCTCTCTCTGGCAGAATAATTAATTCTCATGAATGATTATTTACAATAATAAAGCAAAAAGTTGAGCATTGCAACTGAACAAATGGGCAGGGAATATGAAGAGGCAGTTCATAAAAGGCAAATGACAAAGGGATGGCAAATACTTGAAAAATGTTTAGTTTCACAAGAATTAAAATGAGAATTTAGAAAATGAGATACCCATTGTCACCTATGGAACAAAGATTTAGATGAGGCCAATTTGCTTTGTTTGTGGAGTAGATAGTTGTTCATAATGCTGAAGGTCTGTGAATTAGTATTACGACTAAGGATGTCAATTTGGTAACACACATATCAGCCCCTACTTTGACTTCTCACTTGAATCACTTGAACCCTAGGATCATGACCTGAGCTGAAGGCAGATGCTTAACTAACTGAGCCACCCAACTGTTCAGTTCTAAACGTCTACATGTTAACTGCTGTCATGTTTTTAGCCATATGGAAATTGATCCAGAACTGAAAAGAAAGATGATTATTTAATATCTTTACCCACATAGTCTCAGAATTTCTGTTTTGTATGGTTAGGACCAGTGACATTGTAGTTTCAAGACAGTTTAATGGGGGATACTAACACTTTTAACTCAGTTAAGAATCCTTGGCTCGAGAAGTAAGGAAGTCTTGCATTGTTAGAGGTCTTAGAAGTAGCTCTGTAGTTCCAGAAATTACCTTCTTCTGAAACTTTTTTCCCAGGGTTGCCATTTTTCATCATAAGGCCTTGGTGATAAATGGGTCTTACTGGATGTTTTCTTCCCTAGAAATTGATTACTACAAGATGGACTAGGTAACAGTAGTTTTTCCAGATCAGAGTCTCTATAAATGGCAAGGAATGCTTATTAATTTTGCTATATGCATGCCTCAGAAATGACTGTTGGATTGATAGGGCAAATGGTATTATAAAAGCAATTGTGTAAGCTTCACACATTTGAGGGAAATTTGTCAATATAATATGTGGTGTATGTGCAGTAGGTGACTTAAGATTACTTTAATCAGGGCCTAGAATTAAATATGTGATTGTTTCCATGTTACTCCCAGTTTTACCCCCTTAGTGATTACTATAATTACAATAGCTAGGCCATCCTTGAATTTACCCAGTTATGTGGCCAGATAGCTGTATTTAAAATGGACCTCAAGTAGTGAAAATGGGAGCACTTATTTTTAATTAATTAGGCTTATCTGCCCACATAGATGAAAAGGCAGGCAAGAAAGTTAGAGTATTTGTATTTGCTTTCCAATCTGGTCTCATGGAATTGAGGTGTAAAATGTTAGTGAATTCCTTTAAGTAAAATGGATACAGCTGTTAACATTTGAGATCTGGGGTTACAGGATTCCCTAACCTCAGATTACTGACACTAGATAAAGATAGAAGGAGCAATTGAATCATATGTGAACGTGTGTGTATGTGGGGGGGGGGGTGTAGAACCACTTGTTTTTCTAGAGTAATTAATCTGAGGAAAAACAATGACAAATTAAACTAGATCCAACAAATGTGTTAATTATATTGGGAGAAAATGAAATTAAAGATAGGCTGATTTAATGGAAAAAACAACCAACCATGAAATCCTGAGGCGTGAGAGATTAATTACATAAGTAAGTCTGAGAGCAAGTAGCATCAATGCAAAGAAAGGTGGGGGAGAATGACAGAAGGTTGCTGATGACCTCAGACTTAAAGCAAGTGTTGAGTTCCATGTCCTCAGGTGAATAAAAAGTCTTGGTAGAAGTGAATAAGTAGGGGCGCCTGGGTGGCTCAGTGGGTTGAAGCCTCTGCCTTCAGCTCAGGTCATGGTCCCGGGGTCCTGGGATCGAGCCCTGAGTTGGGCTCTCTGCTCAGCGGGGAGCCTGTTTCCCTTCCTCTCTCTCTCTCTCTGCCTGCCTCTCTGCCTACTTGTGGTCTCTGTCAGATGAATGAATGAAAATCTTAAAAAAAAAAAAAAAAAGAAGTGAATAAGTGAATAAGTAGGAGTGAGCTGATTTCAGGTAGAAATCTTCAGGTTGTAAGGATTATACCATTGTGTCAGGAGACCTGGTATTAAACATAGAATATGTTTATTTTATGAAACTTGAAAAAGAGTGATATTAAGGAAGATAAAAATCACCTTATTAGCTTGAAGTAGCTACAATTGATATTCGGTATACATCTTTCCAGAAGTTCTATATATATGTGTGCATATGTGTGTGTGTGTAAAATACATAAATAATGTAATACTAGACTTTGAAACTTGAATTTGACATAAGCCATAATAAATCTAGAGAAAAGGGCAAGCACCAGAGAAAAAAAGGAAATGAACAACATGTAAAGCTGATAAAATAAGACACATTAAACGAAAAGTATCCCTAAAACTAAGTAAGAAAAAAACATGAACCAATAGAAAAATGGGCACACATTATAATCAATTTATAGGACAGGAAATGCAAATAACAAATGTATGTGGAGATACTCTATACCTCCAGTATTGGGAGAGGTGGGATTAAAAATAAGATAGCTATTAAAAATATGTGAAAAATACACAAAAAATAAAGATATTTTTCACTTTACTTAGGGCAGTCCAGTTCTTGGTCTGTTGCTTTTGAGTCCATCCCCAGCTGCTTGCTTTTTCTTTCAAATGTGTCCTGATTTGGATGATAACTTATGGCATCATTCTGGGCATAGGTAACATCTGAAATACGTCCATATATCAGGAAGTGTAAGATAATAGGGAGAATTGGTGGTTGTGGAAAATTTAATTATGTCCTGCCAACAGTAATTCACATTCAAAGAAAAAAACTCTGTGTGGGTTAAATTGAGTAAAGTCATGTAGCTGCCAGTTTTGTGCTTGTGTTGGGAAACACAAGTCTTTCCTGTTGGTGAGAGTGAACACCCGTACAGCCACCTTGGAGAGCAATTTTTTATCCTCTATTAAAATTTATAAAAATGTTCACAAATTAGAATTGAGTAATTCCACTTTTCCATATAAAACCTAGAATGCAACATTTCCATAAGTGCATAAAACATGAGGATTTATTATTGGGCTCTTGAAAATAACAGTAATTTGAAAGCTACAAAGATACTTATCATAGTAGAATGGTGAAGTAAAGTATGGTTCATCCATGTTCTGGAAGGTAGCACATTAGGTTGAAAAATGAGCAATCTATTTGCATGAACATGGAATAATCCTCAAAAACAAATAACGTGGGAAAAACAATATGAAAAATAATATGTAAAGCTTACAACTAAATACAATTTTGAAATAGAAATTAGTAGTTTGTATTCCTACACGTATATAAGTAGATGCATAAGGCAATTAAAGGTTATAAGAACACACAGTATGCTAATCACTGGGCTTTCTTATGGATAGGGAACTTGAAGTTTATAAAAAGTGTTGCATTTTTAAATCAAGTACAATGGTGTGGTCACTTTGTAGCTAGAAAAATTTAGGAGGGAAAGAAAACATTTTCTAGAATGATGAAGCCAGTACGCATGTCTCTACTGACATAAACAAGTTCTTTATTTATAGTTAAAAAAAAATTCCCCCATACTTCCCTTGAAATAGTTTACAGGAATTGACAGGTAGGATGGAGGTTACCGTTTTCCAAAGGCTTTTATGGTTGTGGACAGAGCTAGCATAGAGAAAGTGAGGTGGGATCTTCATTTCAAATTCTGTCTAGGATCTGTAATTTCTCTAGATTGACCATGGTTTGTGTTTTAGGAATCATAATTGTGCGTGTGTGTGTGTGTGTGTATGTAGGCATAAATACATACATACACATCTGTCTCCCCTGAAAAGAAAACACCTAAGCAGAGATAGGAAAAGACTAAACACAAAAACATAAGATGCCCAGTTAGAGAAAGAAAACATTGTAAAGAAAACAAATTAGAGTATGTATAGAGTAATAGAGTAAACAGTATGCAGTGCAGTGAACTAACCCAGAGCAATGCTAAATTTATTATCTTTATTAAGTAAAAACCACAGAGACACCACTGATATAACACTGCTATTGTTCACAGGGAAAGGAGAACAGATTTTTATTGTCCACTGTTGCTGCTGCAACAATACAACTCATATTATTTTAATAACCACAGAAACTGAAAATGGATTGTTGATATTTTAATTGCATGTTAAGTTTATAATATGAAGTTAAATATTAAAAACAAATGCCATGTACCTGTTACTTTTTTTTTTTGGAATAGAAATGAATTTTCAAATATTCTGATTTCAAAGTCATTGTTGAAATTTCTGCTATAGTATTAATAGAATTTGAGTTGTCTTCATAAATTGTCATCTAAGCTATGTAAAAATCTTGATTTCGTATTTGGGAGAGCTTCAGCTAATACCAGTTGTTGTTTGTCGATTAGTTAATGCAAATTCTCATGCTCTCAAACAAATGAAAGTATTTCATCAATCCCCTTCTTAGGACAGTCCCTTAAGGCAATAAATCTGTTAGCAGAACATGTTCTATGTTGTTATTTAAAAATTTCCTTAGAGTAAAAAAAAAATTTTTTTAAGATTTTATTTCACGGAGTGAGGGAGCAAGTGAGGGAGCATGAGTGGGGGTGGGCAGAAGGAGAGGGAGAAGCAGACTCCCCACTCAGTGGGGAGTCTGTTTCAGGGCTTGATCCTAGGACTCTGAGATCATGACCTGAGTGGAAGGCAGAGGCTTAACTGACTGAGCCATCCTGGTGCCCCAAGTAGAACACATTTTAAAAGCATTGTTTATTTGTAGCATTATATTTTAATCAGACCCAAGGGATGTGTTAACGTGGCCTCTTACATGTCATTTCTGTTCTTCATCCGTGCTGGTTCATTCTTGCTAGGTTCTGTCTTAAGTAGAAAGTTCCGATGAGAAATCATCATTTTGAGGTTGTAGAGTTTAGAAATTGTCTAGAATTCCATTTAAGCTGTCAGTTTGTCACAACTTCTATCATATGCTTCTGAATCTGTTTGAGATAAAGCTTTTTCTGGCTGTGAGAACTGGATGCTTTTTGAGAATCAGCATTTCACAACTCTTGTGATTGGATACAGGGACGGAAACTTTTCCATGAGCTTAAAAGGGTCAATGCTGGGTAATTGTACCTTATTTTTCATAATAACAGCTCTGAGATGGTGAGATGTATCCCCAGCACACAACTTAAGATTTTACGTCAGCACCCAATCCCACATGGCAGAAGTAAAAATGTTTTTGGGGGAGATAATGGTTGCTGCTGCTCCACAGAATTTGTGGTGGATTAAGTGGAAGTCTGCAAGGAGGTGAGCAGCCCTCAGCCACTGGGGCGCCTTTTGATAGAGCACAGGCGAGGTTTTTAAGTCTTTTTACATAAACTTAATAAAGATAGAAGTTATAATCCCCTTAACCAACGATGAATGTTCTTTCCTCCTGTGCTATAAAAAAAATGTTTAAAATTTGAAATCATGTATAACTTATAATCCTTCTTAGAAAATTGGTCAGCCGGGAAGATGAGGGTCCCTTTTCTGGTATCCTGAGGTTATCTGAGCCCCTCCCAGCCTCCTCATAGAACAAGGGGGAGGAAAAGACCATCTAAACCATGAAGACTTAATGCAAAAGAGCCTGGCAGAGAAAGTTTTCGTGGGAAAGGGCTGGAATCATTAAACAAACATCAATCCTGCCCACCTTTCTCAGGAAGAAGATGATTGGGTTACTTAGAGAAAATAAAAAGTCTACCTTGTTCCATTTCTGTGCACTTCTCAGTAGATACATTCTTTTGTCCTGTTACGGCATAGAAACCTTTCCATTGCAGAGACATGTGGTTTCCCCACAAGACATGTGAATATAGTTCTCTGGGCTTCATGTGTATGTGCACACAGAGCTAGATTTAGATGCTCTGTCTTGGTCTCTGAAGTTACGGAGAGCCAGGCCAACCTAAGATTACAAGGCACTTAATGTTAAACTGTATCTGCCATGGCCAGGCCTTCTATTGGCCAGGTTCCTTGGATGTTCCCCCTTCTGCCAGTCCCTCGAGACACTTATCATCCATTTCTGTCCTTTCTAGCCATGTTGAGGGAATTATATTATTCTCGTTCCTCTTCCTTTATCTCCTTCTTTACTTTCTCTTCTCAGCTAAGTGTTGTCACAGCTCCTCTTTCCACTAAAGAGAACTATAAATATGTCAGGAATTTTCAAAGGGGAAAAATGGGGATTTACATCTTCAATTCATGGGAAGCTTGACTGAGCACATCTGAAACAAGATAGAAGCACAAAAATATGAGAAGGTTCAATTCTCTAAGAACATTCAAGGTTAGGAAAAACAGGCTATATAAATGCAAATTTTTTGATATTGGTCAGAGGCAAGATGTTTGAAAAAAATCAGTGAAATCTCGTGGAATTTCAAATCTTGAAGTTATTTTGAAGCAACATTACTCAAAATTAACATATTGTACATTGTCTCTTAGTACTATTTTACTTATAGATTTCAATGAGTTGGTCTTTGTATAAGAAAAATTAATCTCACAGTAATATGAGATAAACGAATGTGTCTTAATCCAGGCCCAAGAATAATAAAGGTATTTTAAGCAACCCAGAAGGCCCTTTGGAACAAATGGAATGTGAGCTTCTGTTCCTGGGTTTTGTCAAATGAATTAGGCTGAATATGGCAATAACCAGTTTCTCTTATGTTGGCTTAAGATTGATACATACAACCTTTTAGCGAATGACAATGCTAATCTTTACTTTTAGAAATTTCCTTTGTCTGCTTAGAAATAATATTCTAATAACTTTGGTTTAAGTTCTTAGGGACAACTAATCCTTGGGAAATAAAGTTAAAAGAATTTTGAAATTTACTAAAGTCAGTGATGAATTACGTCTTAGAGGTATTAGAGCACATGGAAGAGGGTATTATTAATTTGAAGTATATTTAAGTATATGCCAGAAATGGGTGTGACTGGTATTGAGCATTTGTTCATTTCAGGCACATCTCTAAGGAGTTAGTTCTAGTTTTAGCTATTTCAGTGTGAGCTGGATTTTTCTGTAAACTGGAGCAGCATCTCCTTTTATTCATCATAGCACTCAAAGTAGTTTCTTAGCCAGACTTAGACACAGGTTTTAAAATACACTGATTCTCAGCCTGCATTATTGACCACTTAAGTCAGAATTTGATGAGTAGTACCCAAACAGTGATGATACTCTTCCAGAGCTTCCAAAGCCTTCTGTCGATTTCATATAACTTTCAGAAATGTTGCATTGAATCTTACTTGTTATAATTAGAACATTCTGATGGAAAAAAAAATCCTTACCAGAAAATTTTCTCACCATTGTTTCCTCCACCTGTATTGTCATACAGTCTTAAAAAGGTAGTAAAATAGACTCTCTGGGAACCACTGTGTTAGGTGTTCATTTTCTTAAGTTCTGAAGTTGTGACACTACTTTGGGCCTGTCCTGTTTCATTTATGAACTTCATAAGATGGTGTGAAATGTCTGCATCCAGTGTTTGTGATGAAGATAATTTTATTCACTAAATGACTTTGCACCAAGAATATTTCGTTAAAAAATGAAAATATTTAATTTCCCCATAAACCTGAAAGTTGAACACATGTAATAAAAAAGCTATTACGTGATATAGCTGAGTGCATATTCACTCTGATCTATTGGAAAATAAACCTTGTCTTAAATGGGAGTAACAGTCTCTTTGCAGATTAATACACATTTCCTGGCATAAGTAATCTAAATTATTTGTAGGGGTAATAATCATTGAAAGCTTCAGTGTTTCCCTGTAGCCCTTTTGCATACATACACAAGTACCTGCATTGTGCTCAGGCCTAGCTACAAAATTTGCAGGGCCAGTGCAAAATGAAGGTGTAGAGACATCGGTTCAAAAGCTATTAGGCCTCTCTTCATAGCTGTAGCGGAGCACTACACCAAGCATAGGGCCCATTGGTACAAGGTCCTGTCAGAGTGTTTGGGTCACAGGCCCATGAAGCATCTCTAGTTGTGTCCCCTACTGTACACAGGCCTGGGAGGGTAAATGGGAAATTGGAAGGTTATTCTCTCAAGAGCCTATGTGCCCATGAAGTAAACAGGACATCACCAGAGAACAGTGCATGGTAACACATATTCCAGCGATAAGTTGATAGCACTATTTAGAATGTGGAGACTAGCCTGGGAAATGTAATTGGTGATTTACAGAATGATGATATGTATGATCTTGGGCAAGAAATTTACCATCACTGACTTTCCTCATTTGTAAAGTGCGAATAAGGACTTGCAGCAGGAAAGTCAAGACAATTAGGTGGGACAATTGAGTTAAGTTATTCATGAATGGTAAATCTGGCCCTTTATTGAGCAGTAGGAAAATATTTTTAACCTGGATATATTTTAAAATGCCTACCCCGTGCTTTTTCTTGTTCTTTATAACTTCTTCTCTCTTTTCCCCTTTGATACCAATATGTACTTTCCACAAATTTGAAATTACTGTAGTTTATTTCATTAGCATTAACATGTAACAATACATCTTGTTGAATCTATTGTTTTTAGAAGAGTATCTGTATGTTTTATTTTTGTAGTTGTGCTAGCCTAGCCTAGTATAAGCTTGAAAGTGTTATTAAATTTTAAAAATTAATGGTATACATTTCCTTGCATTATGCTTCTTAATTTTTTTCGTGGGATTTAGAAATGACTGAGAGTCTGGTGAAGGCTATGGGATCTCTGTATCAACCCAGTTTTGCATAAGATTCAAATTGCTTTGCAATCTTTCTAAAGCAACTAAACCAAAATTTATGTAAAGAATTGCTGTGTTGGAGCGCCTGGGTGGCTCAGTGGACTAGGCCTCTGCTTTCGGCTCAGGTCATGATCCCAGAGTCTTGGGATCGAGCCCCGCAGGGAGCCTGCTCCCCCGCCCCCCCCTCACTCTCTCTGCCTGCCTCTCTGCCTACCTGTGATCTCTGTCTGCCAAATAAGTAAAATATTAAAAAAAAAAGAATTGCTATGTTACTCAAGTGCAGTAGTTTATTAAAATCTCCAAGATAGCAGAAATGTGACTTTATCCAGGTCAGTTGTCCAGTTTGGCTATCTCTTTGTGGATTGTTGGCCACTTGGTCAAGTTGACACCTTCCTTTAGGAAAAAAAGAGAAGAGGGCAAAAACGTACTTAAAGAATCCAGAAGGGTACTATAGTAAACTGTGCTATTTGGTTTTTGAGTTGTTGAAAATGATACAGGGTAAGAAATTGAAATAACAGTACTTCCTTTCATACAGTAGAATAGACAAAGAATCATCTTTTCTAAAAGAAAAATAGGTACCCTTGAAAAACATTGGAACCACCTAGAAAAAGTGGTAGTTGAATCATCCTTCAGATTATCACAGTGTTCCGCACTTGCTATGCAGTTTGATGGATGATACAACATTGTGAGAAAGGTATAAAATTTTTCTGTTATAATTTTTAGAGGAGATGTACAAATCTTTTTTTTCTTAAAGATTTTATTTATTTATTTGACAGAGATCACAAGTAGGCAGAGAGGCAGGCAGAGAGAGTGGGGGGCGGGAAGCAGGCTCCCTGCGGGGCTCGATCCCAAGACCCTGGGATCATGACCTGAGCCGAAGGCAGAGGCTTTAACCCACTGAGCCACCCAGGCACCCTGTACAAATCTGTTTTATAATCAAGCAAGCACTCACAGGTTTACCATATGAAGGTAGGAGTGCTAACTTTTCAGAGACTAGGGCTTATTTAGAGAAACCACTTACCTGAATGTCTTTTTTTCTTTTCTTTTCTTTTTTTTTTTTGGAGATCAAGTGAGTGAGTGAGCACTGGGGGGGAGTGCAGAGAGAGAGAAAGAATCTTAAGCAACTCCATGCCCAGCATAGAGCCCAATGTAGGGCTTGATCTCATGACTGTGACTTTAGCTGAAATTAAGAGTACGACCCTTAACTGACGGAGCCACCCAGGTGTCCCTACATGTAATTTCTTTTTTTTTTTAATTTTATTTATTTTTTTTTTATTTACTTGATAGAGATCACAAGTAGGCAGAGAAGCAGGCAGAGAGAGAGAGAAGGAATCAGGCTCCCTGCTGAGCAGAGAGCCCGATGTGGGGCTTGATCCCAGGACCCTGAGATCATGACCTGAGCTGAAGCTAGAGGCTTAACCCACTGAGCCACCCAGGTGCCCCTCCTACATGTAATTTCTAACTTGAAATAATCAAAAGTTTAAAACTACTTTGTCTTTTACTAATGGTCAGAATAAGAAATGATGATCAGCTATCTTACAACTTTAGGGTTTGCCTGATAGCATTTAGTATCCTCATTTTATCCTATGGCGTTTATGGGGTTAGATTTTTATGAAGTATGAGTTCCTAGCGCCTTTGGTTCTCTTTAACCTTTCTAAGCTGGTTATCTTCCAGGCAAACTAATGTTTCTTCCATATGTAGTGTGTTTTAAATCATTTTAATTATATTCTGCCTTTCAAACTAAAGTCTGAGCTAGGGGACTACAGTCATCAGTTCTTGGTTGATTTCATTCCATTAATTCAACTCACCAGAGTTAGATTCTTAACACAGAATGTTAGGTGTTGATTCCATCTTGTCCCAGCCACTGACTTTGTAAATGAGAAATTCCATACCCAGTGTGACTAAATGACCTCCTCGATCCTCCTGCAACTTTCAGAACACCATCTGTTAATGAATTCACGTATTTAATACACACTTGTTAAGTGAAATAGCCGAATTTGTCCTATAATGAAAATGATGAGCAAAGGTGGTTAAAAGCTGAATACAGAATACCCTGCTTAATAAATAATTCAACATTGGGAAAATATGCTTTTATTTGTTTTATACCAGGGAGGAATCTTTGCATATTTGAGCAGCAAAAATTACTGAAAAAAATACGAGTACTTAGGCAAAAAGTAAAGGAGGCAAGGTGAAAATTAATTGGCAAAAGAAGGGCTCAAATTAGAATAAAGGTTGAATGGAAACAGATTTAATTTGTCTAATTTAGTTTGTTGAATGGGGGATAAGGAGAATAACTTTGAGGCTTACCTAAATTAAACAAGTACATAATGTTTTAAAGATGTAATTCTTTAAGAGAAGTTTTAGGTTGATAAGAGTGTTGAGGAGGAAGTTACAGATTTCCCATCTGTATACCTCTGACTCAATACATACGTACCCATACGTACCTCCCGTATCACCAGTATCTCTACCAGAATGGTACTTTCATTTATGTATTTTAAACTAAGGTTGAACCTACACTGACATGTTATAATCAAAGTCTACAAGGTTATTCGAGGGTTTACTCTTTTTTTAAATTAACATATAATGTATTATTTGTTTCAGGGGTATAGGTCTGGGATTCATTGGTGTTACACAATTCACAGCACTCCCCATAGCACATGCCCTCCCCAGTTTACTCTTGATGGTGTATATCCACTGGGTGTGGGACAAATGTACCATGACTTATATCCATTATTGTGGTATTACATGCAACAATTTCACTTCCCTAAAGATACTCTCCGCTCTGCCAACTCATGTGTTTGCCACCTTGCTCCCTGGCAACCACCAGTCTTTTTACTGTATCCATACTTTTGCCTTTTCCAGGATGCAATTACAGTTGCAATTGCATGGTGTGTAGCCTTTTCACATTGGCTTCTTTGACTTGGTAATAAGCATTTATGGTTCCTCCATGTGTTTTAATGGCTCGACAGCTCCTATCTTTTTAGCATTTAATAATACTTCATTGTCTAGGTGGACCGTGATTTGTTCATTGTTCACATACTGAAGGACAAATTGGTTGCTTCCATGTTTTGGCAATTACAAATAAAGCTGCTATAGACATTAGTGTGCAGGTTTGGTGTAGATATAAGATTTCAGCTCCTTTGGGTAAATGTCCAGGAGCATAATTGTTAGATCATATAGTAAAAATATGCCTGTTGTGAGGAACCACCAGCTTGTCATCCAGGTAGCGGGACCACTTTGCATTTCCATCAGCAGTAGATGAAAGTTCCTATTTTTTGCTCCACATCCTCATCAACATTTGGTATTGTAGTCTGGAATTTTGGCATTCTAATAGGCCTCTAGGGGTATTTCCTTGTTTTAATTTACATTTGCCTTATGACATTTGATGTGGAATACCTTTTTGTGTGTCTGTTTGTAGTCTGTTCATATTCTTTGATGAGGTTAAAGTCTTCTGCCTGATTTTTAAATCAGGTTATTTGCTTCCTGTTGAGTTTTAAGAACTGTTGGGTTTTCTGGGGCGCCTAGTTGGCTCAGTTGGTTAAGCAACTACCTTCAGCTCAGGTCATGATCCTGGAGTCCTGGGATCAAGTCCCGCATTGGGCTCCCTGCTAGGCAGGGAGTCTGCTTCTCCCTCTGACCCTGTCCCCTCTCATGCTCTCTCTCTCAGGTAAATAAATAAAATCTTAAAAAAAAAAAAGAATTGTTGAGTTTTCCCCCAGCTTTGACATAAAATTGATATATAATATTGTATAAATTTGATACTTACATATTGTAAAATGAGTACAACAGTAGTGTTAGCTGATGTTTTCTTGCCATAATTACCACTTCTTTTTGTGGTGAGAACAATTGAGACCATTCTTTTAACAACTTGTTTATAATACAGTATTGCTAAGAGTAATAATCATTGTGCTGTACTTTAGATCCCCAGAACTTGTCTTTTAAATAGAATTTTGTACTTAAAAAAAAATTATTGGAGAGAGAGCACACACTAAGCATGTGAGGAGAGGGAGAGGCAGAGGGAGAGATTCTCAGGTAGACTCCCTTTTGAATGTGGAGCCTGATGTGGGGTTGATCCTGTGACCCTAAGATTATTACTTGAGCTAAAACCGAGAGTTGTATGCTTAACCGACTGAGCCACCCAGGTGCCCCAGGAGGTTTGTACTCTGACCAATACTTCTCCATTCCTCTTGCCCCCAATCCCCAGCCCCTGGTAAACACCACTCTACTCTCTGTGTCTGTGAGAAATATTTTTGGATTGCACATATAAGTGATACCATGCACTACTTGCTTTTTTCTGCCTGGCTTACTTCAATTACTGTAATGCCCTCAAGGTTCATCTGTGTTGTTGGAAAGGGCACGATGTCCTTTGTCATGACTGAATAATACGCCACTATGTATATGTACATGTGTTTGTTTATATGTGTGTGTGTGTGTGTATGTGTGTATCTCACATACTACCCGTTTGTCTGTTAATGGACACTTAATGTTTCCAAGTCTGGGCTATTGTGAATAATGTTCCTATAAACTTGGAAATGCAGATACTTTTCTAGATCCTGTTTTCATTTCTTTTGGATATATACCCAGAACTGGGATTGCTAAGTTATATGGTGGTTCTACTTTTAATTTTTTGAGGAAGCTTCATACAGTTATCTTTGGTGGCTATATCAATTTACATTACTAACAACAAAATTCCCTTTTCTCCACATCCTTGCCACTACTTGGATCTTCCCTTTTTTTTGAGAATAACCATCTTAAGAGGTATGAAGTGATACCTCATGGTGGTTTTGATTTGTATTTCCCTGATGATTAGTAATATTGAGCTCTTTTTAATGTACCTGTCAGCTATTTATATGTCTCCTTTGTTTAAAATAAGTGTTTAGGTCCTTTGCCCATTTTTTAATTGGGTTGCAATTTTGTTATTGAGTTGTATGACTTCTTAATGTATTTGGGATATTAACTCCTTAACAGATATGATTTGCACATGTTTTCCCCCCTATCATAGGTTGTCTTTTGATTTTGTTGATGGCATTTTTAAAAATTTGCTGTGCAGATGCTTTTTAAAGTGTAGTGTCACTAACTTTTTCTTTAATCCCTGTGCTTTCGGTGTTATATCCAAAAAATTATTGCCACAACCAATATCATGGACTATTTGTTTGTATTATTATAGGAGTTTTATAGTTTCAGGACTTACATTTTAGTTTTTAATACATTTAAGTTAATTTTTTAAGTGGTATAAGATAGGGGTCCAGTTTTATTCTTGCACATGTGATTTTCCACGTTTTTCAGCACTATTTATTGAAGAGATTTTCCTTTTCTCATTGACTATTCTGAGATCCTTTGTCACAAATCAGTTGATTGTATATGTGAAGGTTTGTTTTTGGGCTCGCAATTCAGTTTCATTCATGTCTGTGTTTGATTTTATGTCCGTACCATACTGTTGCAATTACCGTAGCTTTCTTAAATGATATGAAATCAAGAAGTATCAGTCCTCCAGGCTCGCTCTTCTCTCTTAGGATTATTTTGGCTATTCAGGTTCTTTCGTGTTTCATACAAATTTTAGGATTTTTTTTTTCCTTCCTTCCTTCCTTCCTTCCTTCCTTCCTTCCTTCCAACATTTGAAAATGCCATTTTGAATTTTGACAGGAGTTGGATTACATCTATAGATTGCTTTGGCTAGTTTGGAAATTCTTAAATAATGACTTTTCCAGTACATGAATGTGGGATAGCTTTCTATTTGTGTCTTCTTCATGATCATTCATCAAGGTCTTTTAGTTTTCTGTGTACTAATCTCTAACATACTTGGTTAAATTTATTCCTAACTATAATATTATTTTTTGGTACTATCATAAGGAGGCTTTTAAAAATTTCTGTTTCAGATATTTCATTATTAGTGTATATAACGTAACTGATTTCTGTATGAGAATTTCCTATCCTTCAGCTCTACTGAATTTTTCAGTGTATATATATATTGTATGTATATATATACATATATATGTATATATGTATGTATATACATATATACATATGTAAACTGTCCACCAATATGTGTATATATATATTGGTGGACAGTTTACGGTTCTGTACGTATGAGATCATAGTACTTACAAACAAAGACAGTGGTACTTAATTCTTTCTGGTTTGAATGCCTTTTATTTCTTTTTCTTTCCTCAGTTCTCTGGCTAGGACTTCCAGTACTGTATTGAATAGGAGGGGTGATTTTAGAGGAAAAGATTTCAGTCTTTCACTGTTGAATATGGTGGTAGGTATGGAGTTCTCCTATGTAGGCTTCATTACGTTGAGGTATGTTCATCTGTTCCCAATTTGTTGTGTGTTTTTATTATGAAGGGGTGTTAGCATTTTGTTAAAAGCTTTCCCTCCACCTAATCAGATGATAAGATCACTTCCAATCTTTCACTCTACTAATGAAGTGTATTAAATTTATTGATTTGCATATATGGGACCATCTTATGTTTCAGGGATAAATCAGTTGATCATGGTGTATGATTGTTTTGATGTGATGTTGAATTTAGTTTGCTAACATTTTATTGAGAAGGTGTGCATGTATATTTATCAGGGATATTGGTCTTTAGGTTTACTTAGTTGTGATGTCCTTATCTTAGTTTGGTATCAGGGTATTGCTGATCTTGTAAAATGAATCCTCTTCAGTTTTTTTTTTAAAGAGTTTGAGAAAGGATTGGCACTAATTCTTCTTTAAATTTTGGGTAGAATTTACAGCAAAACCATCTGATCCTGGGCTTTTCTTTGCTGGGAAATTTTTGGTTACTCTTTAAATCTTACTCATGATTGGTCTGACCAGATTTTCTACTTCTTCATATTTCCCTCTTGATAGGTTGTACCTTTATAAGAATTTAATTTCAGCCTACAAAATTTGTTGATTGATCGATCTCTCATAGTACTTTGTATGTCTCTAGTAACAGTTGTAATGTCACCTCTCCTTTAAAAAAACTCTCAGTTTTATTAATCTTTCCTATGGTTTTTCTGGCCTATTTTATTTCTGCTCTGATCATGTTAATTTCCTTCCTCTTAGTAAATTTTGACTTGATTTGTTCTTGTTTTTCTTCTCCTTTGAGGTGTAAAGTTAGACTGTTCACTTGAAATACTACGTTTTTCTTAATGTAGGTATTTATCACCATAAGCTTCCCTCCTAGAATTGCTTTTTCAGCATCCCATATGTTTGGTATGTGTGTTGATGCTTTAATTTGTTTTGTCATGTTTTTTGTTTCCCTTGTAATTCTTTGAGCCATTGCTTATACAGGATTGTGTTATTTAAATTGCACATATTGTTTAATTTTCCAGCACAACTTTTGTTACTGATTTCTAGTTTCATACCATTGTGGTCAGAAAAAAATATTTGGTATGACATCAGCCTCCTTAAATTTATTAGGACTTGTGTGACTTACCATGATGGAGATTTCATATTAACTCAAGAATAATGTATATTCTGGGACGCCTGGGTGGCTCAGTTGGTTAGGCGGCTGCCTTCGGCTCAGGTCATGATCCCGGTGTCCTGGGATCGAGTCCCACATCGGGCTCCTTGCTCGGCGGGGAGCCTGCTTCTCCCTCTGCCTCTGCCTGCCTCTCTGTCTGCCTGTGCTCGCTCTCTCTCTAACTAATAATAAATAAATAATATCTTAAAAAAATAAAAAAAAAAGAATAATGTATATTCTTTTGCTGTTAGATGGAATGTTCTGTACATATTTGTTAGGTCAATTTGGTCTAAAATATGGTTCTAGTCCAGTGTCTCTTAATTCATTTTATGATGGGTGATCTTTCTATTGTTGAATGTAGAGTACTAAAGTTTTCTACTATTACTGTGTTATCTATCCCTTCAGATCTGTTAGTATTTGCTGATATATGTAGGTGCTCTGATATTGGGTGCTTATATATTTATGATATATTTTCTTGATGATTTGATGCCTGTATCATTATGCAATGATCTTTTTGTCTCTAGTTATTATTTTTGTCTTACTGTCCATTTTCTGCATTTTTTAAAATAATTTCTTCCTCTCTAAATGAATAGTTACAAAGTTTTTGTCTTCAATCTCATTGATTCTTTCTTCTTGCTTAAGTCTGATGTTAATGCTCCTTATTGTGCGTATTTGTTTTTTATTCCCTTCATTGTGTTCTCAAACTCCAATTTTTGTATGGCTATTTGATGATTTCTTTCTCTTGGTTAAACTTCTCATTTTGTGTATTTTTCTAAGTTTGTAAAATTGTCTTTGTCTCTGTTCTTGAAGCTGAGTTCCTTAAAACAATTTTTTTTTTTTTTTGTATCTTTATCTGGTAAATTATAGATCTCCAGTTCTTTGGATTAAGTTAATGGAAAAGATTATGATCCTTTGGTTGTGTCCTGTTACCTTAATTTTTTTTTTAAGATTTTATTTATTTATTTCAGAGAGAGAGAGTGAGAGAGAGCATGAGAGGGGAGAAGGTCAGAGGGAGAAGCAGACTCCTCATGGAGCTGGGAGCCCGATGTGGGACTCGATCCCAGGACTCCGGGATCATGACCTGAGCTGAAGGCAATTGCTTTACCAACTGAGCCACCCAGGCGCCCTGTTACCTTAATTTTTGATATTTATTGGGGTTTTGTTTTTTCATCTTAGCATTTGAAGTAGCAGTCACCTCCTCTAGTCTTTACTGTCTGCTTTTGGGAGAGAGACAACTTCTGTCAGCCTTAATAGATGTTTTGAGGCTATCTGAGAACTTTTATGGGCACATATACGCCATGGTTCTTGCTCTGTCTTGGAGAGAATTCTTTAGCTTGTTTGTCTTGTGTAGGTCCTGAAATGCCCATGGCTAAGTGTGGACAGTTTCTCTTTTGTTTTCTCAAACATCATGCTAGAGCTTAATTTTGTTATTTCTCCCTTTCCCACAGATTCAACTGGATTTCAGCATACTCTCTTGCCATCTGCCAAACCTAATTTCACTGTTGCCATTGAAAGCATGCAGTGGGTGGGGGCATGTGTGGTGAGGCATGCAGAGTGCTGAAGGTGCATGTAGACAATTTGGGGATTTAATGGGAGGGGGGCATTTCCAGTGGCTCATTCTTGGGCTTCTTTATGGAGTCTGCCATGCAGTTAGTAGGATCTGTGTTCCTCTAAAGTCTCCCAAGGATTTTCCCCTTTGCTGTACCCACTCTCGTGATTTATTACTCCGGATGGAATTAGAGAGAAATGAGCCCCTTTGGCAGCATCCTACAGAGCCAAGGAAGCCAGATGCTCACTCATACAGTTTCCCTTTTCCCCACAGGAGAAGTTACAGGCTGAGGAGGATCTCACTTGGCTCTAAGC
This sequence comes from Taxidea taxus jeffersonii, assembly GCA_003697995.1. Classification (NCBI taxonomy): domain Eukaryota; kingdom Metazoa; phylum Chordata; class Mammalia; order Carnivora; family Mustelidae; genus Taxidea; species Taxidea taxus. The sequence goes on from ML110607.1 coordinate 24,237, forward strand.
TGTGCTACCTTGGGCAAAGGAGGATGCAGGTAAAGTCAAACTGTTTCTTTTGCCTACTCCAGTGTGTCTGAATTCATATATATATATATATTTTTGTTGTTGTTGTTGTTGTTGTTGTTCCATTGGTGTGCTAGAGCTTCTCTGAAAACCTGAACTTCCACAAAGTCTCTCTCTTTTGTGGGTGATTACCTAAGTCAGGGTTTTCCAGGGGCACCTGGGAGCACAGTGAGTGGCTGAGCCTGGTTTATGGCCCACATCCAGGATTGAGGTCTCTTTGACTGTAACCTGCCAAATGGATGGGTGACACTACTTCCATGTTCCTTTGCATGATGGTCTCTCATCTCCTTTGAAGGCAGTTTTGTCTGCAAATCATGTCAAATTTTTGTTGTCGATTGGGGGACGGAATGAAGAATGTGTAATATTATCATGATGTTGATGTCACCTACCTTAATTTGTGTTTTCATTGTCACTTAGTTGAAGGTACTCTTAAATTTCTCTTGAAGTTTTTTCTTTTGACTTACGTGGTTACTTAAAAGGATGTTCTTGAGTCTTGATGTATTTGGGGATTGTCTAGTTAATTTTTTGTTAACTCCATTGTTGTCTGACAACAGATACTGCTTATGATTTCTGTATTTTAAAGTTGTTCATTGTTAAATTTGTTACTGGTTTCTTTTATGGACCAAATGTGATTTATCCTGGTGAATGTTTGATGGAGGCTAGAGAAGTGTGTATTCTGTTGTTTTTTGGGTGAAGTAATCTATGGATGTCAGTTATACTCAATTGATTCATGGTGTTGTTCAGCTCAACTTACCCTTACTGATGTTCTGCCTGCTGTACCTGTCCATTTTTGACAAAGAGTTGTTGAAGTCTCTAACTATAGTAGTAGATTTATTTATTTTTTCCTTGCATTTCTATGGGTTTTGGCTCATGGAGTTTAAGGTTCTTTTATTAGGTGCTTGCACATTAAGAATTATTATGTCTTCTTGGAGAATTGACCCATTTAATATAATGAATACCCTCCTTTATCTTGGACAACTTTACTTTGCTGTCTGCTTTGTAGTACATACAGTTTTTACATGGTCCTCAAGTTTGTTGTAGAGAACAGTTTTGGAAGTGTTGTATTTCTTCTTGACCTCTATTTGTTAATTTCACTCATTATCCAAGGAGACTTAAGGTCTGTAAGATGATGGCCCTAGAGAAGTATTTTTGAACTAATCTTCTGTAGACAATGGCAGAATTATTAATTGTTGCTATCATTATAGATGGATAGATACCATGTCACTGTAATTACTGAGGATTTCTTCTTATTCATCCCTTCCTCCTTGGAATTTGCACCTCTTTCTTATATCTTTCCCTCTTTTGCTCAATAATTATTACCTAGTAACTACAGCACATGATGGGAACAGAAAGCTATGATTTGTTAAAAATATAAATGATGAACCTGATTATCCTAAATTGGAAAGAAAACAGTAAATGTCCTAAACATAAAACATAAGATTCTTTGGAGCTTCTGTGAGCAGAGAAACAGGAAAGAATATTCCATGAATGCTCTACCATGTTGGAAAACAATAGCCTTTTTGGGAAAATAATCAATTTAGAACTTTTTACATTCATGTACCAATTTCAACTTCAGATGCATAATTCTTTATAATACTCATTGTTTTCCTGATGGTTCTATTTGTATTTATTTGTATTTATTTATTTACTTGACAGAGATCACAAGTAGGCATAAGGCAGGCAGAAAGAGAGGAAGGGAAGCAGGCTCCCTGCTGAGCAGAGAGACCGATGCGGGACTTGATCCCAGGACCCTGGCATCATGACCTGAGCCGAAGGCAGAGACTTTAACCCACTGAGCCACCCAGGCACCCCTCTATTTGTATTTATATTTCTGTTTCCTCTCTAAAATATTTAACTAGGACACTGATACAACATAGTTTATCTTAAACCTCACATAATTTGGCAATCCTACATTCATTGTGGTGTATAGTTTTGTTTTTTGAAATGTAAGAAGGTTTTCACCGTTTTTGTGTGTATTTTGTTGGATAGAGAGGTTGATGTCCAAGCACCATTTTCTTCCTTGATTGTAGTAACCATGCAGTTTATGAGCTGATCCCACCTCTACTGGTGGGTCTTCATGACTCTAATCCAGTGGTTCTAATTTCTAGGGGTTAAGTTGGAATCACTTGGGGTGTTTGCTGAAATTACAGATATCTGAGCACCACTCAAAATTTTTAACTTCACAGGTGAGTTTTAAGTGCAGCCAGAGTTGAGAGCAATGAACCTTAGGCATCTATTAGTTTTAGGCTCCTTGGTTCAAGCTCTTAAGCCTGTCTTTACGGCAGCACTGTCCTGGCCACAAGGACAGGTCAGGAATGCATGGATGATCTTGTTTAGGATGTAGAACCAGAAAGGAAATTGCTATGCACTTCCTGATAAAAATTCCTCACTTTAGAGAGAAATATGTTGAAATATTTGCTCTCAAATATCTGAATATTGTCATTTGTTTGGGATAAGGCCCATTATTTCTGCATTTGCTTTTGTTACCAACCCCTGTAGAAATACAGAGTGGAGAAAAACACAGGGTGATGAGCAGTTTCCTGCATTTAATCAACCCTGTAACTAGACTTATTGCTACTATTTATGTATATGAAATTAACCATTTGATGTCCTCCCTTAAGACTTTGGGGACTCCTAGTTTTATTAACTTTGGCTTAGTAGCTTAACTATGCCCCATACAGTAATGATTTCAGTCTATAAGCACTTTTCTTTAAACTTGGACTTCTCTTTAAATTATTTAGTGTGTATATGTCAGAGTAGATAATCCATCATTGGATTTATTTACAGTGAATTTCATAAATTATTATTTATATTTCCTTAAAAATATATTTTTTGCAGGGTGCCTGGATGGCTCAGTAGATTAAAGCCTCTGCCTTCGGCTCAGGTCATGATCTCGGGGTCCTCGGATCAAGCCCCGAATCAGGCTCTCTGCTCTTCCTCCTCTCTCTCTGCCTTCCTCTCTGTCTACTTGTGATCTCTCTCTGTCAAATAAATAAATAAAATCTTAAAAAAAATATATATATATATATTTGCATTTGTTGTTGAGTGTATGTCCTCTCTACCATCCTTATGGAATTCTCAAAGTACAGTGGAGATAGAACCTGGCAAATAATAGAAGTTCAGGAGTTAAAAGGGACAATATTTTTTCTCCCAACAGCACACCATTTTTTTCCATAGCATACAACTTGTTACCTGTTTGAATACTGATACTTTTACATCTTTGGCAGTGTCTCTACATGACTTTTGATAATACAGATTGAGAAAGCAATGCATTTTTGCAAGTTAAACCTTCCTGATTTCTATGTGTCTCAGACAAATAAAATGTAGTAGAGAACAGTAGGTACCATTTTTCCTTTTTACTGTTAGGGAACCCTAAAATGAGTTTCTTTCTTTTTTTTTTTTTTAAGATTTTATTTATTTATTTGACAGAGATCACAAGTAGGCAGAAAGGCAGACAGAGAGAGAGGAGGAAGCAGTCTCCCCACTGAGCAGAGAGCCTGATGCGAGGCTCAATCCCAGGACCCTGGGATCATGACCTGAGCTGAAGGCAGGGGCTTTAACCCACTGAGCCACCCAGGCACCCCCTAAAATGAGTTTCTAATCCTAACAGTTTTATAAAGTACTGCTTCAAATCATTTGATTTTAACCAGAGTTCTCTTATTTCATGATGAAACCAGGCTTTTTTTTTTTTTTTAAATGGGAACTTTGATGTCTGTGTCAGTTAAAGCAGCTAAATAACAAACTCATGTACTGTATGAAGCAAACAAAACACATCTGGCTTGCTGGCTAGTAATGTGTACCCTTTCGACAACTAAACATTACAGCCAGGAGCCTGAGCTAGCATTGAGGGCCTCCTCTTTATCCTGGTCCCAGCTCTTGCCCAGTGCTACTTTTTCCCATCTTCAGGTGCAGTGGTCAGCCAGCAGCAAATGAGGCCCACCTTCCTGTTTGTTTGCTGTGAATTATTAGCTATGAGAAATTAGTAAACAAAGGATTTTTTCCTGCCTTCTTAAGTATGTGCTTTGTACATTTTGCATACTGTTTCAGCTCTAAGGCCACCCAAAGTGGAGCAATGGATTAATTTTTAGATTCAGTATTTGGTGGTATTTTTAAGCCTTTCTCCTAAATCTTTGTAATTATTATTATTTTTTAAAGATTTAATTTATTTGTTTAGAGCTTGAGCAGAGGGAGAGGAAGAGAGAGAATATCAAGGAGACTATGCATCAGTCGCCTAGTCTCATGCAGGGCTCAATCCTGCAACCCTGAGATCACAACCTGAATCAAAATCAAGAGTTGGACAGTTAATTGACTGAGACATCTAGGTGCCAAAAGAACAAGGATTTTTTTTTCTTTCTTAGGTAGGCTTTACACCCAACATGGGGTGTGAACTTGTGACTCTGAGGTCAAGACCTGCTCTGAGATCCAGAGTTAGCCACTTAGCTGACTGAGCCACTCAGGCGCTGTAAATCTTTGTAATTATTTTTGTTAACTTCCTAGGACCTGCTGCCTATTAATTACATTCTCTTGAGAAGTGAAAGTTCTACCATGGAGCTCTTTTGCTATTATAGAATACAAATTGTGTGGTATGTGTGCATATAAATGTGGGTGCATGTACATTTCTACAGAGATTTTAGGCTAATTTGCAATAATGCAGCAATGTTAAAGAAACTAAGAAATAATAGAATCTTCTAGTAGAGTCAATGTCAAAATTGTACATCATTACAAAAATTTAGGTATGTTCCAAAGTTTAGAGTACAATGTATTTTTAGCTGAAAAACTCAAATGTGTTGTTCCAAATGGATGACACCTGAAGATGTGAGAAGGGAATTGTGAGGGAATTGTCAGTGCCACTTCCTCTATTGTTTTTTGGCCTGGTACCTTGGTAGAAGGGAATAAAACTATAAACAGTTACCTTTATAAGGTGTGTACTCTGCTTTGGCAGGAGTGGAGAATGTAGTTGTCAGATTTCCTGGAGGACAGACTCTCAAGGGCCTCTTGTGATGTTTTCCACAATATTATGGGACAGCTCTGGTACTTTGTAGTCTCTACCACAGTTTCTTATTTAGTTTTGGGGGAGAACAGCAAATATACCTACCGTTAGATAAAGAATTAGATACAGCAGTGATCTTCTAAGTGCTTACTTTCTTTGGATAAAATGAAATGGCCAAAAAAAAAAAATTGAAATGACCAATGATATTTCTTGTAACTCAGTAAAAAGGAGTACAGTGAAATAATAATCTCCTTTATTAAAGAAAAAAAACCCCTGACTTTTTAAATTAAAAATACTACTACTTCATTAAACAGGGTAAAATAATTTATGATTAAAAATGCATATCTTTCCCACCCTAGATGCTGATGTTCACACACACACAAACACACACACACAATTTGGATTTTGAATTGTCTTTCTTAAGGTTTTTGAGTAAAAGCTCAAACTGAAAAAGCCTCCAAACTGAAAATAAATGTGAGTATTTAGTTTCTGAAGGGAGATGCCTGTAATTCTCACACTGGTTTACAAAAATAGAGAAGAACTAGCCCAGCAACCTAAGGTGCACCCACCTCCCCCTTCAGGGTGTATCAAAGGAGACTAGACTTCCATAGGAGATAGTCTGTGTGATAGAGAATGGAGAGATTGGGGTCTTGGGTAGAACAAGGTCTTTTATATGTTCTCTATCTTGGAGGAGGGTAAAGGGACCCTCTTGTCCTCAGGCCAAGCCATGTGTATTTCTAGAAGACCTCTCTCTGTTTTAGGAGGAGTCTGCCAAAAGAGGAGACCATTAGCTTACTCCTCAGCTTGGTGTTTCCTAGACAGGACCTGGTTCAGCCATGGCACCAAGATTTCCTCAGTGAGAATGTTAATGACTCCCCCAGAGATGGGGGCTTGCAAACACAGACACAGAAGCCTGTCTCTTGCTGGAGCATCCTGAAGGCAGAATAAGGAGAGAAATGCAAACCTGCATTACTGCCAACTGAGGTTGAGAAGATAGGCGAGTTTGTCACAAGCCAAATGGGCAAAGGAGGTAACTTGGCTGGAATGTCTTAAGGAACTTCTTCCCCAGCATCACTTGGGGGGTGTTGAAGAGAGGACTCTAGTAGTTGGAGGCTTTTGGGTATAGTGGTAGGGGCAGCAGATAAGGGAGTTTACCAAGAAGGCAACTGGAGGAGGCAAGGCCCACCTCAGGGAGTGTACATCATGGAGGTTTTCTTGAAAGAGCCATAGTCCAGTCAATACAACAGTCAGCATTTGGCTGATGCTGTCCTAACAGCTGATAAGGCGAGAGGACATCAGTCCTCTAAGACATTGTAGCTTCTGTTCTTCAACCTCACCTCTGACAGAGAGGGACCCCCCAGAAGCAGCAGAGTAAAGGGAGAAGGGGAGGACGAAGGTGTGACAAACTATCAAGGGAGAAGAGGAGAGCCAGCATCCATCTTGATTGCATGGCTTCAAGACACAACCCACACTTCAGGTGGGGGATAGGGGAGAAATGTTGCCTTATATGTAGTTTGGACTACAGAATGGACTATATTTATAGTATCTGAAGAGTCACGATTATTAAAAAGACTATTGTCATGAATTGAAAATGATACAAAAGCTACGGGGTGATAGGAGAGGCCACCATGAATACAGAAACATAAAGGGTATTCCTATTTTAACCAATGTTAAACTTTCACTAAGCCATTTATTCACGTGGAAAATTTATCCACATATACTTACTAAAGCACAAGTATGCAGTACTGCTTGTGATACTTTGCACTTTTCTTCTGTAATCTATTTTGCCTGTCTCTTAAATGAGCATGCTGTTTCAGCTAGGGTAATGGTAGCTCCTATGACAGGTAAATTCTGAAGTTCCACCGGGTTAGCTCACTGAAAGCCAGATCAGCAGCAAGCTTCCCTCCATGGCCCTTCTAGAGACTGGCTTCTTGAACACATGGCTTCCAAGCTACCCAGATTTCCATTCCATTAAACAGAATGAAAGAGCATAACAGGTAGAATAAAGGAGGTTTTGGATTCTGGGACCAGAGCATCTGGTACCAATTCTGTTCACATTGGACCCTCTCATATATGACTGCATTTCCCTGTCAGGGCAATTTGGAAATACAGTCTAATTCTGTGACCAGTATGAAAAGTAAAGTGCTTTGGTGATTAGCTCACTAATAACTAGGAAACTTTATCATTTAACTAGGAAACTTTACCTTTAAACTAGGACATGTAACTTCAAATGGCTATGGACTATTTTATATTATGGCAGTTCTGTATTTTTTGTGACCTTATCCGTATTGGTGGAAACGTAAGTGTTTTCCTGTTTTTTTTGTTTTTTGTTTTTTTTTTTTTGGTTTCCGACACTGCTGCAGAGAACTTTCTTATTCTTTTCTTATTCTTGAATTTGGGCACATGTGTATGTCCTGAAGATAAGTTCTTAGAAGTGAAACAGCCACTTGAATGTATATAGGTAATTTTGAATTTTTGGATTATTGCCCTCCAAAGAGATATTTTTTAATCAGTTACACACTTAACAGTAGCTCATGAGCTTATCTCTTCTGCCTAACCTTCAGCCCACTTTGCCTATTTTAACTTTTTTCTTTTAATAAATACAACATTTATTTTCACATTAGCTAGTTACACTTATTCCTTAGCGCTATTGTATATAGATCTCCACTACAGCTAGTTTTCTTTTAGTAAAGTGGGGAAGGAAGTGGGTAGAAGATCTGTTCTCTGTCACTTCACAAGTTTTGCAGTTTATACAAGTAATCACTTTGGATTATGTTTGCTTACATTTCTCATTTGGAAAACTGGAATGTTTGATTTGATCTTCTTTTAAGGATTTATTTACTTATTTGACAGAGATCACAAGTAGGCAGAGAGGCAGGCAGAGAGAGAGGAGGAAGCAGGCTCCCTGCTGAACAGAGAGCCCGATGCGGGGCTCGATCCCAGGACCCTGAGATCATGACCTGAGCCGAAGACAGAGAATTAACCCACTGAGCTACCCAGGCGCCCTGAGATTTGACTTTTGTTTTTTTTTTTCTTTCTTTCTTTCCTTTTTTTTTTTTTTTTTTTTTCTTTTTTTTCTTTTTTTTTTTTTTTTAAGGATCTCTAAGTTCATATATGTAATTCTAGCAGTGTCTGCAAAAGTTTTGCAAGCAGTGCAACTTTAGGTCAGGAGCAGGCTGGTAACAGATTTGTTAATGAAATAATAGTTCACTAAAAGTAATGTTAGTGGCATTTGCATGTAAGAGACAGAATGCTTACCAGAACATGGTATAATGCCATATATTCCTGCAAAAATAGATGTTCCTATAATAATAAGTAGTAAATATTTTTAAAGCAAAGTCAGTGAAAAAAATTTTAAATTCAGTCTTATCTTTTAAATTAAGTTTTCCAATTTTTATATCTACTTTTAAATTCTTTAGTTAAATAATCTTGTGAAGACTTTTCTCACACAAAAACTTGGAAAGTAGAATATTTAAACCATTTTTTAATGGAAACATAGGCAAGTGATCTAAAGTGAAAAGGTTTTTGTTTTGTTTCTTGGGTTTTTTGTTTGTTTGTTTGTTTTTACTTCTTTTTTGTGTGATATTCCAGAGATGTTTGTTGCTTAGTATGGTTTAAACTTTAATTTGCATTTTTCTGTAGGCAGATTATTAGGCCTCAGGTTACAAATACAAGTTCAGTTTGCGTGTCTGTGTATGTGAATATGTGTATGGCCTTAACCTCTGTGGCGTATTTGAGGAATAATTTGTAAGCTCCGTGCATCTATTAAAATCAGTCTGATTGTTAGAAGGCAAATAGAATCAGAAAGACAGTAAATGTGATACTCAAACTAGAGGATCTGCACTTGAGACTCCGTGTCATAGTAACAGAACCTCATAGCCAGTGACTGTGTATTTTGGGAAGGCATGTGTTTTAGGGAGGGGAAAGAGATTGAGCCTGTAATGCTTATAGTGGCTGCTGGGTCTGAAGGAAGGTCTGAGCCAGCATTGATCCCCCAGGGGAAGGAGAATCTGACCAATCAAGGCAAGCCAGGTCTCAGGCAAATTTCTCAGGGAAGCTGCCACACTCTTTGCTTTCATGGGAGCTCTGCTGGATCCAAGGCAAAGCTATGAAGGACAGAAGGTTCCTAGCACTTCTTCCACTGTGGGGTTCAGAAAGCTGAAGAAACTCTAGGGCCTAAAATGGAAGAGATGTGATGTTAACATAAGGCCTATCTGGTGATTCCATATATAGTTCTCTTGTGCAACATCTCTGAATCAAACTCATTAGACTACAAGCTGTATGAGAGCAGAGTCCTTATCTTGGTGTTCACCTCTTTCTCCTGACTTATTTCAGGTGGGAAATGGTGGGAACTTCATATTTTTAAAGGAGCATATGAACAAATAAATAAGGGAAAAAGGCAAGGAGAAAAATCTTTCTAATCCCTAGACGTGAGTTGCTACCAATCTCTTAATACATTTAAAATGGTAAAGCCTGGGTGGCTCAGAGGGTTAAGCCTCTGCCTTCGGCTCAGGTCATGATCTTGGGGTCCTGGGATCGAATCCCACATTGGGTTCTCTGCTCAGCAGGGAGCCTGCTTCCCCCTCTCTTTCTCTGCCTGCCTCTCTGCCTACTTGTGATCTCTCTCTGTCAAATAAATAAAATCTTTAAAAAAAAAAAAATAAAATGGTAAAGCATTTTCATGTGAGACTGAAATGTAAATACTGAGTTTGAAATAGACTTGAAATTATATTTAATTACTACCTCTAAAAGTCAACACGAAGAAGTAGTGCTTCATGACTTAAAGGCTTTAACCATTAAAGGTGTATTTTGCATGATTATCTGTTTTGTGTGTGTTGAGTTTGAGGAGTTCTTTATAGATCTTGGATATCAGCCCTTTGTCTGTACTGTCATTTGCAAATATTTTCTCTCATTCCGTGGGTTGCCTCTTTGTTTTGTTGACTCTTTTCTTTGCTGTGCAGAACCTTTTGATCTTGGTGAAGTCCCAAAGTTCATTTTCGCTTTTGTTTCCTTTGCCTTTGGAGACATATCTTGAAAGAAGTTGCTGTGGCTGAAGTTGAAGAGGTTATTGCCTATGTTCTCCTCTAGGATTTTGATAGATTCCTGCCTCATGTTGAGGTCTTTAATCCATTTAGAGTTTATCTTTGTGTATGGTGTAAGAGAATGGTTGAGTTTCATTCTTCATGAACAGACACTTCTCCAAAGAAGACATACAAATGGCTAACAGGCACATGAAAAAATGTTCATCATCATTAGCCATCAGGGAGATTTAAATCAAACCACTTTGTGATACCAGCTTACACCAGTTAGAATGGACAAAATTAATAAGACAGTAAACAACAAGTTTGGAGAGGATGTGGAGGAAAGGGAACCCTCTTACACTGTTGGTAGGAGTGCAGTTGGTGCAGCCACTTTGGAAAACAGTGTGGAGATTCCTCAAGAAATTAAAAATAGAGCTTCCCTATGACCCTGCAATTGCCCTACTGTGTATTTACCCCAAAGATACAGATGTAGTGAAAAGAAGGGTCATCTGTACCCCAATGTCCATAGCAATAAAAGCCATAGTCGCCAAACTGTGGAAAGAACCAAGAAGCCCTTCAGCAGACGAATGGATAAAGAAGATGTGGTCCATATATACAATGGAGTATTATGCCTCCATCAGAAAGGATGACTACTCAACTTTTGTATCAACATGGATGGGACTGGAGGAGATTATGCTGAGTGAAATATGTCAAACAGAGAAAGTCAACTATCATATGGTTTCACTTACCTGTGGAGCATAAGGAATAACAGGGAGGACATTGGGAGATGGAGAGGAGAAGTGAGTTAGGGGATATTGGAGGGGGAGGTGAAGCATGAGAGACTGTAGACTCTGAGAAACAACTGAGGGTTTTGGAGGGGAGAGGGTGGGGGGTTAGGTGAGCCTGGTGGTGGGTATTGGGTGTGGTACATAAACAATGAATTTTGGAACACTGAAAAAAAATGGGGGAAAAAGATGTAGTTTGCACAGTTGGTTTTATGTGTGTTTAAGTGTTTCCCCATAGAGTATGTTAAAAGCTAATGAGTTCAGTGGCCTTTTGGAACCCCTGACAGCAGCCTTTCATTTGGTGGTATGGGCATCCACAGTGAGTATCTTGGAGGTCAATCTGTAGAATCCTTCTGGCCACAAGACAGATGTGAGCATTGTGTAGATTGAAGGAACAAATTTTCTATAAAACAGACCAATTAGAAACTAATCTTATCTCAGGAGAACAACATTCCCAGATGGTTTTTCAGTGGTTGGAAATTGGTTATTTGTTAAATGAACCAAAACTGTCACCTTGTCACTGAAAAACAAATTGCCAGTTGGGAAGTATGGGCAAGTCTTCATTATGTGACTCAGAAGGGAGGCAGGTAACACCACATGTTAGCTATTTTCTTAGAAAAAGTAAGGCAAGATTTAGGGTGGATTGAAAGGATGAAATTAAATTTTGTTAGTTCTAGCTCTCCTTGTTCCATGAATACAAATCATCAGTGGTGTCCTCAGGCTGGGGTCATACTCTCCAGTCCATCTCCCTTGCTATATACCCTTGACAGGATTGCTGGAGAGGTAAGAAGGGCAGTACTCACCAGGGCCAAGTTGTTGTAGATCTGCCTTCAAAATATATCTTGAATGAGGCTACTCTGGTGGCTTAAACACCATAGGTCAAGTTCAACATTATCTCTCATCTGGATGGCTGTGATGGACTCTTACTGCTTGCTTCCATTCTTTTCCCTCTTGATTTAAAAAAAAATAATAATAAATTTTTTTTTAAAAAAGCCCTTACTACAGCCAGAATGCTGTATTTAAACAAAATCAGATGCTACGAATCACTGGTTTTTCAAGACCTGCCTGAGCTGGCTCCTTGGCCAGCTCACTGTCTTCGTTTTTTAATCCTTACCTATATTCCATTCTAGTTTCTTAGAATTCTACAAGAATGTATTTTTTTTTTATCATTAGCATGCTTTGCTTATTTTGTTTCCTTTACCTGAAATTTTCTTCTGTGTCTTAGGCTTCCTCACAGGGAGAATATGGGCCTAATCTGCACGTCTGTCGAATATGGTGATTGTGTTCCCGTTTGCCAAGGCACTGTAACCTGTTGATTTCTATGGCAAAACTCACTGAGTTACATATACTGGAACCAAGCATTTCTGCCTCCGACAGATTTGAACTTTGCATTTCTGGTTGAGCCAGTGAAGAAAAATAGATGATGTTGGACTGGAGAGTCTTGGGCTCCCAGATTCCATATCACATCCATTTGGCTGAAAGAGGAGGGACCCTACTTGCTACTCCTGCACATGTGCTATGATCTTTGCTGGTTATCCCTGGGGACAGAATATGTGCCCTGCCACTTAGCCCTCCCAATAAAGGAGGAGCCAATCATTTTCACTAGTGGAAAAGAGTTAAATATTTAGTATTCATGATCCACCCAGAATACTTGGATTTTGGTTTTCAGGCTATTTCAAAAGTAATCACCTTTTCTAGCTAATCATCAGGGAACTTATCACAGAATTTCCTGCCAGGGGCAAAATGGTTCTTGAAAAGCGATTTCCTCATTTTAACTTGGAAATGTCCTTTTCTTATCTATGTGGCAAATACTTAATCTTCCTTCCATGACAGTTCACATATGTCTCCCTCTCTGAGAGGATTCTGCATTTTCCTCAGGCAGAGATCGTACCTTTACTGTGCTTGCCCAAAGGGTCATCCGTGCCTCTTTACGTCTCTTAACACTGAGCTGTAATTTATAATTCTGTATTTCCTTCCATTAGTGGATTTGAACTCCCCGAAGGCAGATTGGTAGTATTGAGACAATTCCCTAGAATGTAGAAGGTGGTCACAGTATATTCGCCAAATGAACAGGTCAGCGTAGCAGGATTTAAATGGGCTGAGAGGGATGGGATCACGACATCACACAGAAGATCAGGGGAATATGGGGTGGGATGAATCTGGCAACTTAGTTTTTATGTTAATGGTATTAAGTTCGTATTTTTTTTAGTAATAACTTTGTATTTAATGTACTATATGTAATTTTATTCTTTAATCACCCCACTGAAGGAAGCAGGTATTATAGATATTTTATAGGCAAAGGGAACACCATCATAAATGATTTGCAGAAGTTCACACAGAGCTAGCACTTGATTCCAAGCTGGAAGGGAGCATGACAGAGCAGAAAGGTAGTGAGTTTTAGAGTTAGAAAAGCCCGGACTGTTAGCAGCTGTGTGAACTTGTAAAGTTCAGTAAATTTTCTGATATAGAAGACATTTTTATTTGTAAAATGCAGATACCATGCACCTTAGATGATTATGGAGGTAGTTAATTAATGCATTCATGTATTTTAACATGGGAAAAATTCCTGGGAACATGGGTGCCTTGTATTAGGAACTTTGTAAATGTTGTTGTACTTCTGATTGTAAGATCAATATAGTAGGTGTTGTAGCCTTTGGTATCTCTCTAATATACTTTCTGAGGTATTTTATTTCCCTTTTCATCACTATTACCCACTTTGCTCCAAGTACCATTTGCCAGAGGATTTTATATTGCCCCAAATCCACTTTGGATGCTAGAAGTAATGATAAGAGTTTTAGTTTGCCGAGTATTGTGTATGCCCCCCACTTACTCATACTGCCTACATTCACACCAACTCTGCAGGTAAGGGATTATAATCTCCAGTTGTTGAAAAACAAATCTGGGCTCAAAAATTTAGTAACTTGTCTGAAATTGTGCAGTTAGGAAGCAGAACCGCTGGTATTCAAACACAGCCAGAACTAACTTCTAAGTCAGGCTTTCTCCATTACACAAAGTTTCCTCTTCCTCAAGTCCAACTGGTTAGTCTGCTTCTTGGGTTAGATGGGGATATTCTTGGCTAGGGAAAACTTTGTAGGATGTTCTCAAATCTGACTGTGTAGGCAATTGATGGAGTCCCTGGTCCTCCATAAGCCCTAGACCCTGTTATATAAGATAAGGACCCCATTTTTTCTTAGGCTTTGTCCTCAAAATTGCTCCAGATGGTAAGCTGCTATGGAAATCTGGCAGGCTATCTTGAATAGAGTTGACTGGAATTTTTGAGACTGGAAAGAGGGTGTATTCTTAGGGTTGGGCAGAAAGAAGAGAAAGGAAGTCATAGGGAAGAATCTCAACCATGGACAAGGGGAGGAAAAAACAGACTCAAGACAAGTAAACAAGCATCTTAGTATTTAGTTTAAGGTATTATGTAGTGGGATGAGAAAGAGCTTGGTGAGGATTAGGCTAGGCTCTGGTGAGGGAGGACTAAGTCCAGAGCCAGTGGCTCTGAGATCATATGGTGAATTGCAGAGAGTAGAGGAGAGGAGAGCTGGATCAACATGAATGTGTCCATGTCTGTATTTTGGGGTTTGTTAGTAGGAAGTAGTGACATACTTAATACTTAATATGAAGGTAAGATAATACTTAATATGAAGGTAGAACAAGTGCTTAATATGGAAATTCTAATGAGTTTTCTTAATGAGTAATATGCAAGACAGTATTGATAGTAAAAATTCTAACTGGCTAAGTTCTAGACATACTGTAGTAGCTTTGATTCTGGGGTCCATAAGGTGGTATTGGTAGTGGAGAGGGGCCACCATAAGAGATCTGGCAGCAACAAAATGGCCTGTTTGAAAAAGTAGTTCTACATCCAACACTGTTTTCCCTATACTTGCGTCATGAAAATGTCTACACATTTAGAAAATACATGTTGGTTAAAAAAAAAAAAAAGACACACTTTGTGTTTATAGAATTGTGCAGAATGTTGCAAGAGTTAACAACTGAAAAAAATCAGTCATGATGACCTGTTTTCTCATGGTAAATAAAAATAGTATCTTTAAGGACTTTTGCTAAAGAGGTGCTTTCTTGTTGCTGTTGGCGTTTTCATTTGGGGAGCTCCTGTAGGATTCCTAAAGTAAAGAATGTTTTGAATGCCAGTAGCCTGGTTTTAGTAAATGTCTTAGCTTAATTATTCCACTTAGTCCTCTGGTTTGTTCATGGTTTTCTTTTCCCTTACAGGAAAGAGGACATTTTGAACCTTACCATATCAGTATTAAGTGATACCATTAATTAGGTTTTGGTTACACAGTTTTCTCCCACATCAAATTAAGCCTAAAAAACTGGGAGACAAGGACAGGATCATTTTTAGTGGAAAATACTTTTAATTTTGTTTTCCTTAGAGCACAGGTACCTTTCAGTCTCTTTCATATTAGGCTCTTCAGTGTCTGTATCCTGCTGGGCAGCTGTTGAGGACCCTTGGTAGGACAGAATGGGGTTGAAGAAACGTACCCTGTAAAGATACAGGGCTGTGATCAGGCCCAGCAAGTGTCACTAGACTTTCTGCAGGAAAGGGAGAGCTGACAAATGGTCATTGAAATAATTACCTTAAATTAAGGAGATGGCACTTTTAGAAACTGATAAAAAAAAATTGAAATATGTGTTTTGAAAAGTATTCTGCCTCCCTTTGGAAGTGAGACACCTGTCAGGAGAATTGATAACTTGCTTTTATACTAATTTACCACCCTATAGTCAAAATAAGGCCCACATCTATTTTATGCTAGGTAATAGGGGATGATTTAATATTTGAACAAAGAAGCATGAGTTGAATAATGTATGATGGCCATAAACGTGTTCCTGGCTGTAGGTTGACAAAAGAACTCGGTTCTGTTTGCACATTGAAAAGATGAACTGGAATTATCTGCTATAAGAAATACTTCAAATCTTACTTAAATCAAACTAATGCAATGAGAAAAGAATACTATGAATTTAATTTATGTTCCAGTTTGAAGCTCAGATTGCATACTGAACATGGAGAACTTTTTTAAGGTTCATTAATAGTGATGGAATTTAACTCAATTGCTATTGGAATTTTCATCTAATAAATTAAACTGAACTGATTAAATTTACAACATTTTTTTTTTCTTGTCCCAGTTTCATTTCCTTGCTTAAACTGTTGATCACTGCCCTGTGTTTTTCCAGCATGTTTTTGTGACCCCATTCTATCCTGACAAGGGTCTTCAAAGGCTTCCCAGTAGAGTATAGCCATTGAAGAGACAAGTATAAAGTTGATGGAAACCATACAATTGAACTAAAATATGTAAAGCATAAACAATGAATCTTGGAACACTCAAAAAAATAAAATAAAAATTTTTTAAAAGGATGTAAAGCAATGGCTTAGAATTCTGCCATAAGCTAGAAAGCAAATCTAACTTTTGAGGGAGCGAGGAATTTAGTTAAATTAAAAGTTTTCTTAGATGCAGGCAGGTAATTCTCCTTTTTACTTTGTTTTAATCCACATGTAGAGAGTCTTTGCTTTGATTGACTCCTGAGCCTGCCATACCCTCAGGAGCACTCCTCAATCATGTTAGGAAGCGATTTGGACCTTCAGTACAATACAATATTTTTGGAAATGAGAAAAGCTGTCGGTTTCCAGAATCCAGAAGTAAATTTCTGAATCCAGAAATGTGAAACTGTTCTTTGTTAAGGCACACTTTCAATTTCAAAATTTCGCTTGGTTGTTTTGATTTGGAATTCATGAACCTGCATTCCCTTCCTATCCCTCCCAAAAAGGTCAGTATACCTGAACACAGTATAGTTTTAGAAAATCTCAAACATTTTCTCTCCTGATTTTCTTACTTGGGTCCTGGTCACTTTCCATCCAGTGAAATGTTTTCTGCTACTTCATATGATGTAAATATAAAGTCCTGCATTCCCTGGTATTTTTAGCTAGGAAACATTAGCTTGAAATTCTATCTCTGACTTCAGATGAAAGAATCACTTAGAAAAAGAAAGACATGTATGTGAAAGCCAGCATCTAAAAATAGTTTCTAAATATGAAGCAAAGAAAGAACAGTAGTCTTCCTTATAATTAGAGATGTGCCAGAATGTTGATGTGGGGACATCAGGCTCCATTATGGAAAGAAGAGAAAAATGGGGGGAATAAGGCCTACTGAGAAAGAGGAGTTTTAAATTTGTATTTTTAAGGATATTAAAACAATTAAATACTCCCAAGTACATTTTTATTTCTACCTTATTCAAAAGATTGTGATTTGAAAACACACACACAAGCACACCCTTACATAGACTCTGAGAGACTAAGGCAAACTTTTATTTACAAAGACAAAGTATGTATTTCCCAGCAGATTATGAAAAGCTAAACATGCAGATAGCATGGTATGTAATTGTAAACCAAGACAAACAAAAAGAATCATCATCAAATCATATGAGCGATATTTGTAGTTTCATTCAGTTAAACACATGTGTTAGAGATTAAGTTTATAAAATTGTAATAATTTTCATATGGCACAGAGTGCCAGTTATATATTTATACACAAATCCTCTTCCTTCCCAGAGAGTTGTAAATGATTATAAATGATAGACTTGGAGCATTCTGAGATATGCAGTTTTGTGAAATGTAGAAATTCACTATAAAACATGTACAATCTGTAATTTTAAAAAGTCAAAGTACTTAAAATGCAATACACACACAAAAATACATTTACTGACCAATTTTTCCAACTTTGAGAGATAAAAAATTTTAGGAGCTATGCTGAAACCTATTTTTTAAATGCAAATAGAAACTAAATTTGTCATTAGAAACAGAAGGTCTTCTAATTCTGTAAAACCATAGATGATAAAGAGTGGTATATGCGTCTCCCTCTTTTGTGGTGTTACATTTAAAATAGAGGTGGGGAAAATGGGGGATTGGGACAGGAACCTAGTCTGCAGATTTTTTTTTCTCTTTGGAAAGCAGAAGGCTAAAACAATAATATATGTAGATGGGACCTCCATCTCTGGGTAATAGTTGTTTCTTAGACCCTTACACAGTTCTTCACACTTCTATGTCACATGCAGGTCTCAAATGACAATTCGGTTGTGAACCTCTAAGAACCTTAGAAATGTCTGAAAGAGTGGTTAGCAGCTCTCCAGAAAGTTTTATGGGGGTTATAGTTCTTCGTGAATTGAGTTTTTGGTTCCCACATCTACTCAGCTTTATCACCGAATCCACCTTGATTACAGTTTGGGGATAAACATGAACTTGGAGGGCACCTGGGTGGCTCATTTGTTAAGTGTCTGCCTTCAGCTCAGGTCATGATCCCACAGTCCTGGGGTCGAACCTCACATCAGGCTCCCTGCTCAGTGGGGAGTCTGCTTCTCCCTCTCCCTCTTCCTGCTGTTCTCCCTACTTGTGTTCACTCTTTCTCTGTCAAATTAAAAAAACAAAATAAAACAAAACAAAACCTGACCAAAACAAAACAAAACAAAACATGAACTCGGTAGAAGTTCTTATATCAGAAAATAGTCTGTTAACCTTGCACTGGGGTGTGTATTTATCTATTATTCAAACAATTGTTGTCAGTAATTCAAGATAACCCTTGAGGGAACAATGGTTTATCCCAGGAGAATTGGATAGTCCTGAAATCTATTAGGCAAACTGTGAAAAGGGCAGTTTCCCCACAAAGGTCACCCCTCTGTTGACTAGTGGACCAATAGCTGTTGAATGTAGTCTGTTTCTCTAACAGTGTTCAGTAAGTTCAAACAAAATCTTATTACTGTACTTTTTGTATTATGTACTTTCCTAGATACATGCCAAAGACCACTCTTAGGTTAGTATGTTGGAACTCAGATCTATAGCTTTATAAATGATTAAGTTTACAGATTTCCTTGGTGGTAACCAAGTCTTACTTAGGTAGAATTACTTCTGTATATGGCTAAGGTTATCTGTCCTATTGTGATCATTAATAATTTTGCCTTTAATAGCTCTAAAGTAGACATAACATTAGCACTAATGAAAAGGTGGTAAGAATGAAAGATAATAAATATAACCACTTTGCAATGAAAACTTCTTAAATTTAAGCTCACTGTAAAAAAAGATAAACCAGGGCACCTGGGTGGCTCAGTGGGTTAAGCCTCTGCCTTCGGCTCAGGTCATGATCCCAGGCTCCTAGGATCGAGCCCAGCATTGGGCTCTCTGCTCAGCAGGGAGCCTGCCTCCCCCACCCCCCACCCCCCGCCTCTCTGCCCCCTTTTGATATCTCTCTCTCTCTGTCAAATAAATAAATAGAATATTTAAAAAAAAAAAAGATAAACCATATCAGATGAAGATGACCAACAAAAGATTTGTATCAAGACTATGTTTTTAAAATAAATTTTTGCAGATGAAGAGCTCCATGAGTAACCCAGTACAAAGTAGGAGAAAACATGGATTTGGCATTTAAGAAGAAACACAAATTGCCAGTGAAAATCAGAAAACACAATAAAACTCTACCAACTACAAATTGGTGATATTTTACAGTAAATAGACTGGGTAATTTTTGGTGTATATTTGGAGCAGTAACAGGTATCAATAATGAGAGAGTAAATTGCTACAAGCCTTTTGGAAAACAATTTGGCCTTATCTGAGGAAGCCAAGGATGTACATGTGTTTACCTTGCAGCAGTTCCATTTCTAGGTTTCTCCCCTGAAGCAGTGATTTTTCAGAGAATAGGTTGCTGCTGATTTTTAGGGGATTTTAAAACTAATTCAGTATCTGAATACCAACATGTTGAAATGAAATATAATAGTATGTAATATAACAGAATGTAATAAATGAAAGAATATTAATATGTATTAATAGGGTAAATATTATTTCAGGAAATGTTTGCCTAGGTTGTGTGTGTGTGTGTGTGTGCACATGCATGTGTCTCTGTGTATATATGTGTGTACCAGGCTGCCACATAAGGGGTCTCCATTTAAAAAAGAGCCACCATCCTAGAGCAAACTTGATTTGTTCCCTAAGACACATCTGCCAAAATATTAAAAATAGTATTTGAAAAAAATATTATTGTTTATGATGAGGAAAAAAGGGAAACAACTCATGTCTACTGGCAGGAAAATGGTTAAATAGTAGTCTTTTGTGACAGCAGACTACCCAACAAAAAGAAAATGAACTGAAGCATTGCACCTAAAAAATACTCATCTCAAACACACGTTGTGGGAGAAGAGCAGGCTGCAGAAGACATTAAAACAACAAATACAACTAAACAGCATTATATAAGGTACTCCCGGGTTGTTAAGCCACAGAGGAAAGAAAATGATAAACACAAGTTTTGGAAGAACGATGACCGGGCTTCTGGGTGGCTCACTTGGTTAAACAACTGCCTTTGGCTCAGTTCATGCTCCCAGAGTCCTGGGATCGAGTCCCACATCAGGTTCCCAGCTCCACTGAGAGCCTGCTTCTCCCTCTGACCTTCTCCCCTCTCTACTCTCTCTCACTGTCTTTCTCTCAAATAAATAAATAAAATCTTCAAAAAAAAAAAAAAAAGGAGAAGAAGAACGATGACCTTGGGGATAGTAGGAAAGTGAAAGAATGTGGTTGGGGAGGGACACAGTCTTCAAGTGTATTGGTCATGTATTAACGGGAGTGGCAGCTCTGTGTGGACCTCTGTTTCATTGTTCTTTATATGATCAACACATACTCTTGGTCTAAAGTAAATATTTCTTAATAAAATCAGTTTTAAATAGTTTACATGCAGTCACTTTATACTACAAGTCCAGTGCCTCTTATAGGCCATAATGGATTCAAGAGTTTTAAATCATCTGTTCTGTTGGTATATATTTAGTTTTAGTGGTCTATGATGGGGTAAAGTGAGAGGGGATTCTTCCTAATTGATGACACCCAGTCATGACATGTATTACATGAACCTCTTGTGGGTCTTAATAAATTCAGGTTGATGACTTGGTACTGTAATATTTCTGCTTTCGTCATCCCGAGCACCTGAACTCTAGTGTGGGTCCTTATCCTCTCTCACCTGTGCTATTGGAAAGGAATATTAATTGCTTAGTTCTGAGTTTTTTTTTTCCATTTTTCCATGTGCTTTATTTATTGTTGACAGTAGTTATGCTAAAATGCAGGCATCTTTTTGTCACTCACTGTTACCTATGCTGTAGGTAGACTTCTTTTTAACCTGGGGATTGACCCCTCACTTCAAGTAACCTAGAATATAATCTTGATCTCTTTATAACCTGATTTTTCTATTCTGTCCTTTCACTTTCCTCATCTTCACCTTCCTTTCACCTTCCTCATCTAGCACTTGATGCTATAATACAATAACTCTTGAACTTGAGGTTGTATTCGAATCATGTCAAGATTTGATAAAATAGCTCTTCTACTTAGCTTTTGGTCTTCTGTATTCGTTTTTAGCACTCCAGATGATTCTGTATATCAGAGACTGACCATTTTTGTTCTATACTAACAATAACTTTTTGCCTTATTTATTTATTTAATTAATTTTAATTTTTAAAAATTTTTCTTTAATTTTTTTTTTAGAGGGAGTGAGCCAGTGAGGGGTGGGGAGGTATATGGGGAGAGAGAAGCTGTCCTAAGCAAGCACAGAGCCTGACTCAGGGTTCTACCTCATGACCCCGAAATCATAACTTGGGCTGAAATCAAGACTTAATGCTTAACTGACTGAGCTGCCTACTCACCCCACATTTTGCCTTCCTAAGATGCCCCACCTTGTATCATAAAATGATTTGTATATACTTCTTTACTTTTTTGTATGTGTATATTTTCTTTCCCTGAAATCTTCTCTTTCATTATCCCTACCTTCATATACTAGCTCCTAGTTGTGTTTGCTTACATCGAGTTCAGATGTAATTACTGCTTTTTTCATGACCCCTGAGCCCCACAAGGTCTTCCTCAGTACTTCCTGTTTACCCCTCTGTAATGATACTATAAATAAGATCATATGTGTCTTCCCCCATAAATCTCATAAACTCAAAAGCTGATAGGGTGCCCAAAGGGAGGTAAGCACTGTTTAAATATTTTATTAAGCAAAATCAGACTGAAAAAATATGATGCAATTGTTTAAATATTACTTTATTGGTAGTAGAATGATAAACAGAAATTTACAAACCAGTGTGAGAGGTACCATAAAAGGTGCATGTGGCCTATACCAAGGAACAACTCTGTGAAAGAGATCACAGGAAGGGCTGCCTACATGTTGTGATGAATCCATTTTACTCCTTTCAATGATGAGTGAAATGGAGCAGTCTCATTGACTGAGCCATCTGATTACTTAAGTTAATTGGATAAAAAATCAATGAATGAGTTACCACTGGACTCTCCTGGTGTTCTCTTGACACATGAAAGAGAAAGAGAACACGTTGATCTTGCTGTCCAACCACAAAGAAGATAGCGTGTTAATCTTGAACCATATTAAATCTGAAAATCTGAGAGCCTCCAAAACTGAATCTCCAAGTTGGTCAAAAGAGCTATGTACCACTGCTAGTAAACAGACCCCCTTTAAAATTTGAAAAGAAAAAGGTACATAACCCAGGGGTCTTTTATACTTAGATTTGAGTTGCATGGGATCATTTGGGGGGGGGGTGCTCATGGTACAGAAGATTTGTCCTATAAGTAATTTGGGGCAAGGATGAGTTGAGAATTTTGCAGTTGGAAACATATTGATGCTCAATATGTAGGGAGTTGCAGTCTACTCTAGACTTGACTTCTGGTCACTTATGGAACTTGGGCAAGGGACTTAACCTCTCTGTGGCCAGTGTTGTTGTTTTTGTTGTTTGTTTGTTGTTGTTTTCCCTCTCTTCTGTAAATTGAGGAGATAGTATGCATATTTTAAGATCCTTTATAGGAAAAATTTTCTCTGAGTCTGGAGATTTCAAGACAAATAGCATCACTCTACACGAGCTATGTATTAGAATCTTATTCCTTTAGGGATTCTCTTTTCTCTTCCACTTTGCAATGTTTTCTTATAATACACTAAATGCTTTTCTTAGGAAACTCTTAACTTTAGCGATGCTGGCTAACCTTTAGAAATGGAAGCCCATTAACCTCTTTTAAAAGCTTTCATGATAATCCAGTGAAAATGGAATATGACTATGAAATGTGGTTAATGGTATATGAATATACAATATAGGTAATGGAATGCCATCAATATCCAATACTTTCATTTCTAAATTCAAGGACCCATACTGATTTATTAAGACCATTCTCCTATAAAAGCACTTTCATAATACTGAAATCTACAATAAATGTATATTTATCTCTACATACTCAGCACCTAGTAGCATGAAGTATCTTGAAAGAATCTCTTTTTGTGAGGGCACTTTTGTAAATAACCATGAGATAAACCAAGAGCATATCATTCAGGTACATAGTAGTGAATGTGTCAGGAGACAAAAGGTAGACCTCTGATTGTCTAAGTTAATTTATTCATAGACGGTGAAACAACTACCTACAGCCAGGATTTACCCTCTGTTTTGACAGTGGAAACACAGTCACTTAGCCTTCCATCTCTCTCCCATCTGGAAGAATCACAGAGCAATTTGTAGTATTACCACAGCAATTGTAAATACATAGTTTGGCTTGGGTGATTTAGTTTTTCTCTCTGTCCTTGGTCCTTTATTTTATTTTATTTATTTATTTGACAGAGATCACAAGTAGGCAGAGAGGCAGGCAGAGAGAAGAGAGAGAGGGGGAAGCAGTCTCCCCGCTGAGCAGAGAGCCCGATGCGGGGCTCGATCCCAGGACCCTGGGATCATGACCCGAGCCAAAGGCAGAGGCTTTAACCCACTGAGCCACCCAGGTGCCCCTGGTCCTTATTTTTTTAAATGTTGTTATATTTATGCCTGTGCTCTTTGTAGGTACATTTTCTAAAAGCCACTTTTGAATCAGGCAGGACATCAATAAAATTTGGTGGTAAGGATTGTCTTGGAATTTGGATTAGCTGTAAAGGGGAAGGTAGGGGTATGGGACTTCGAAGAGGTTTCCTGAGGAAGGGATTTATCAGTGTTGGAGGAGTTCAAAGTTATCTAGGGGGAGTGAGTAGAAGCACGGACTAGAGGCCCCTGGAACCAGATGCTGTGTTTTCATGCAGGGGCTGAGTGGCTGCATCCCTATGGCCTTGTTACTTTGTGTCCAGAGCTAGAGTTTTAGAAATCGCTCATGATCTGTATGGAGTGTTCCCCCCAAATCCTAAAAATGATGCAAAAGTGAGATGAGATTGAAATATAATTTTTTTAATATTAAAGAATTCTGTGATGTTTTTGGAATTAAGAAAACTTAATGTGAAAAAACTTAGTTACCGTTGGCTTGCTTAAAGAACTAGCACTGCCTCACCCTATGGGGAACTCTGAATCCAAATCAGAAGGGAATTGAGAAGGGAGGTCAGCAGTTCCCCCTGGCTTAATAACACCTGAAACCACACTACTTTAAGGGAATTGCTGGCTTTATTTTTTTCTTCCCCAAAAGTAAAATTCTGTGCCTTATTAAAATATCAAATTGCACGACGAGCTGAGGGACATGAGAGAGATGGGCATCTCTAGATAGTCTTTAGAGGGGTAGACACCTGCCTTTATCTATTCTGAGCAAGAATCCTCCGTTCTAAGCAGCACCGAGGGGAATCGGCCCTGTGACTCCCATACGCTTTGTGTCTGAAACTGCACACACTTTGGTACCGACTGAAACTGGTGTCAGGTGGGATCATGAGAGACTGGCCTCAGATGGTGGCAGGAAGCCAAAAAGCACTGCTTCCGCCTCATTTCCTTGTGAACTTCTTGGTCACTCTGTCAGCTTTTTTCTTCGTGGGTGAAATATTTCCATGAAAAAAAGAAGAAATCAGACCTTTTCTGCAAGCTAGTACTCTGCTCATGATGCATAATCAGAAAATTGCATCTTAAATGGGGCTTCCCTCTTTTCAGGGCTTAACCAATGAAGTTTCAGTTCAGCCTCAGAAAATCAATTTTAAGTACATGCCTAAGTCATTCCCTCCAACCTAGTCTTGAACAGCAGCAAATCTGCTATTTTAACCTCCATTATACACCTTTTTCTCCCAATTCTGAATTGGTTTAGAATTGAACCATTTCTATAAACGTTATTCTTTCATATTTTAAAAGGATGTACTTAACTTTAATAACTATTTTAAGGGAAATGCATCCAACTAATGCGACCAGATGAAGGAAATACCTAGTTTGAGAAAATGGATTGTGTGAAAGCCACTGGCAGTTGATCATGGGCTCTGTTAGGTTCACAGAGCTAGACACGCATACCTCAGCCTGACCTCTGTCTGACATGTATCACCAGCTTTGTGCACTTTCACGTTCTTCATGTAGCTGGTTTGTGTGGTGCTGTGTTATAGGCCATGTCCAGCGCCCTTTAGCTGCAGTGGCCATGACACATGTTACACCCTTGGAATATTGTTAAATATTTGTTTTCATTTTTTTAAGATTTATTTATTTATTTTAGAGAGAGGGAGTGCAGGAGCAGGAAGGGGAGAGAGAGAGAGAATCTCAAGCAGACTGTGTGCTGAACACAGAGCCTAACACAGGACTCCATCTCATGACCCTGAGATTATGACTTGAGCTGAAAAGAAGAGTCAGAGGCTTAACCGACTGCGCCACCAAGGTGCTCTGAAATGTTATTACAGTTTTCATTTTTTAAAAATATTTTATTTATTTATTTATTTATTAGAGAGAGTGAAAGCATGAGAGGAGAGAGGTCAGCGGGAGAAGCAGACACACTGCTGAGCAGAGACCCCGATGCGGGACTTGATCCCAGGACTCCAGGATCATGACCTGAGCCGAAGGCAGTCGCTTAACCAACTGAGCCACCCAGGCACCCATGTTGTTACGGTTTTCAAAACACTGTCTAATAGCTGGGTATCAACTTTTAATCCAGATCCTAGCATTATTTTGTGAAAAATGTCCAGCTTAAAGTGCTGAGATTTTATTTTCCACAGAGGATTCTGTTCGGAATCTTATTGTGCCATTTTGTAAAGTGGCTTAATATCCACTATAATTAGCTTTCTTTTTGTGGATTGGTGGTGCTTGCCGTAGCAATAAGATACATTTATAAGAATGAATAGTTTTTAGCATCCACAAGTGCTTAATTGACTAACGGCTTTAGTTGGCATATCCTCCTTAAGGTTAGCGTCATTATAGTTAACTATGAAAATAGTTGTTGAAAATTTTATGTGTTTTTCATTGGTTTGTACAGATTGGTAGTCATTCTTTCAGTCAGTTTATGGTGATTAGGTTAGGAGGAAATGAGATTTTGCAGACTGCCGAGTAGAAGTGTATTAAAGTTCTGGTAAATCACAAATCACGTTACAAATTTATAAACATTAACTCAGACTGAAATATCAGAAAGGTTTGATTCTGAACTATTCATACATTTTTGTAACCTTGGGAAAGTGACTTAAACTTTCCCAGTGTCAGCCTACTTAGGTATAAAAAATGGAGTAAAAAGATGTCTGTTCTGTTCTTGTCTATGGTCATTTTATGTGGCAAAGTATAGTTTTATGGTTTTGTGTTTTGAGAGAGAAAAGCAGGTACCTACTTTTTCCCCTTCCCTAAATGTGAAGAACAGAAGGCAAGAAGAATATGTGTCTAAGACTTTTCAGAAGTCAGGTGAGATGAGAAATGAGCACAGTTTATTGATGATAACAGGCTTTATTGTTGAGAGCAGCATGGTGACCGTGGGTGACCTTCATAACAGAGAGGACAGAAGCTACTCCAATAGTAAGATTATAAGGCAGACTGAAAGCCACTCATGAAACCAGAGACTCTGAACACAGACAGCTCTTTGGAGAAGTTTGACAGTGTTCAGGAGGGGTAAGTAGATGCATAGACAGGAACCCACATTCCAGAGAGAGAGGTTTTCATCAGGATCTTAAACTACTGTTCTGGTTATGGCTGTATTTATGACAAGGAGTCAGAATATTCTTAAATTCTGGTAAGAATGACCAAAACTGGAAATAAAGTTTTAGGGTGCACAAGAGGTGGACTAATCACTAGCATGTGCTTTCTGACAAGGCATAAATGTAAGAGAACCTTTGTGAAGGAACTGGACACCACAGAGAAGAAAAGTGTAGTTGAAGAAGTTACAGATACAGTGCCTTTTAAGTAATTTCACATAAGAACTTTTGTTTTCTTTCTGAAGTAGAGGACAGGTCACCTGCTAAGAGTCTCAGGTTGAGAAAGCAGAAGAGATATGAGAGCAATGAAGAAGACTGAAGAATAGCTACTAAAAACTGTGATTATTTGAAACTTGAGAAATAGCAATCAGAAGTTTAGGGATTTTTTTAATGGTAATTATCCCGGATATGTATATTGTACTTCATTTTTTATTAAATGTTTCACATGCATTATTTCACAAAAGGTTAGTACCTTATCCCCCCAGTTTTTTTGAGGTATAGTTGAAACATAAAATTGCATTTGAGTTGTGCAGCATAATGATTGGATGTATGTTTCCATTGTGAGATGATTACTGCAATCAGGTTAACACATCTGTCACCTCATAGTTTCATCCCCCCACCTTTTTGGTGGTGAGAACACTAAGATAGACTTCTTAGCACATTTTAAGTACACAACAAAGTATTATTTTTTTAAGGATTATTTGCTTATTTATTTGACACAGAGAGAGAGAGAGATCACAAGTCGGCAGAGAGAGAGGAGGAAGCAGGCTCCCCGCTGAGCAGAGAGTCCGATGTGGGGCTCCATCTCAGGACCCTGAGATCATGACCTGAGCTGAAGGCGGGGGCTTAACCCACTGAGCCAACCAGGTGCCCCCATAATAAAGTACTATTATTCATAGTTGCTGTGCCATACATTAGAGCCCCAGAATTTAGGTCCCTCATCTCCCCATTTCTCCCACCCCTCAGGCCCTGGCAACTACCAATTAACCCTACGTTGCCATGAATTCAACTTTTTTAGATTGCACATATAAGTGATACCATACAGTATTTGTCCCCGTCTATGTTATTTCATAGAGCATGATGACCTCTGGGTTCCTCCATTTTACAAAAGATAGGACTTCTTTCTTTTTTTATAGTTGATTAAGAATCCATTATGTTTGTGTATACATGTATATGTGTGTGTGTATGTAAAATGGTTTTCCATATATGATGTCATGTTACCTGTAAACAGGGACAATTTTAATTCTTCTTTGCTGATTTGGACACCTTTTATATCTTTTTCTTAATATCTCTGGGTAGAGCTTCAACTAATATGCTGAATAGGAGTGGGAAACATGGGCACCCTGGTGTTCCCAGTTTTTGAGGTGAAGCCTTCAGCTTTTTACCATTGAATGTAATCTTAGCTTTGAGATTGTATATATGGACTTTAAAAATATTGACATAAATTCCATCTGTACTCAATTTGTTGAGACTTTTTATTTTTTTATTTTTTAAAAGATTTTATTTATTTATTTGACAGAGAGAGAGAGAACACAAGTAGGCAGAGAGGCAGGCAGAGAAAGAGGGGGGAAGCAGGCTCCCTGTTGAGCAGAGAGCCCGATGTGGGGCTCAATCTGAGGACCCTGAGATCATGACCTGAGCCAAAGGCAGAGGCTTAACCTGCTGAGCCACCCAGGCACCCCTGTTGAGACTTTTTAATCAAGCATGCTGAATATTGTCAAATGGGTTTTTTTGTTTGGTTGGGGTTTTTTTTTTGCATCTACTGAGATGATAAGATTTCCATCCTTTATTCTGGTTAATGTAGCATAACATATTCATTGATTTGCATACATTGAACCATCCCTGCATCCTATGGATAAATCTCATTTGGTAATGGAGTATCATCCTTTTAATTGTGAATTCTATTTGCTAGCATTTTGTTGAGCATTATCACATATATATTTTACATATATACTCATTAGGAATATTAGCCTATCATTTTATTTTCTTGCAGTGTACTTATCTGGCTTTAGTGCCTGAGTAATACTGGCCTTACAGAGTTTTTAGGTGTTCTTGAATCTTCCATTTCTTGAAGGAGTTTGAGAAGAATTGGGTTAATTATTTTTTAAATGTTAGGTAGAATTCACCAACGAAACCATCTGGTTGTGTGCACATGCATGTGTGTGTGTGTGTGTGTGTGTGTGTGTGTGTGTGTATGTTTTGGGAGATTTTTGAGTACTGATCCAATCTTTTTTTTTTTTTTCTCCCAATCTTCTTACTTGATATTGGTCTGTCCAAATTTTCTATTTCTTCATGTTTCCTTCTTGATAGGTTGTATGGTGCCAGAAGTTTATGCATTTCTTCCAGTTTGTCAGCATATAATTCTTCATAACTAGTTTCTTATGGTCCTTAGTAGTTTAGTTGTAATGATTCCTCTATCATTTATAATTTTACTTGAGTCATCCTTTATCTTTTTTTTCTTGGTTAGTCTGGCTGAAGGTTTGTAAATT
>ML110607.1:53496-65662 GCA_003697995.1 Taxidea taxus jeffersonii
TTCTGCTTTGATATTTATTACTTCTTTACTTCTGCTAACTTTGTGCCTTGTGTTCTTCTTTTTTTTTTTTACTTCCTTAAATTGTAAACTGAGGTTATTTATATGATATGTTTCTTTTTTCTTAGTGTAATCATTTATTACTATAAACTTGTAGAACTCCTTTTGCTGCAATGCATAAATTTTGGTATGTTGAGTTTCCATCTTCATTCGTCTCAGGATTTTTAAAAAATTTCCTTTTTCATTTCCTTCTTTGACCCACTGGTTGTTTAATTTCCATATATTTCTGGATTTTCTGATACTCCTCTTAATGATTTCTAGTTTCCTATCACTGTGATTAGAAAAGATCTTTGATATGGTCACAGTCTACTTGTGTTTGTTAAGACTTGTTTATGTTTCTAACAAGATCTCTCCTGGAGAATGTTGCCTTTGCACTTGAGAAGAATATGTATTCTGCTGTTGAATGGAATGTTTTCTATGCTAATGTTATTAAAAAGATTTGTTGAGTTGAAATATTTTGAGTGTAGTTCTAAGCTCTTTATATTTACATTGTCTTTTTCTCTTCACTATCTTCTCTGAGGCTCAGATAGTTATATACATTTTTCAGATGAAGAACTAACAGAAAGGTTAAATTACATGTACAAGTTCATGTAGTACAGTTAACAAAGTAAATAAGTTCCTTGCCATCTTTTAGAAGTAAAATTACACTTTATCATTTGATCTAATAACAGGTCACAATACTGTGATGACTATTTTTGTATACTCTCTCTCTTTAAGAATAATTTCTCTCCTTGGAACACTGGGGATTTTAATTATCCTTTCTTTAGACTCGCTCCCAATTACACAATCTTCCAACTCTCTAGTTTTCTAAATTAAAGTGATCAGGTAGTCTTTTCTTAAATATTTGTCAGGCTTTGATTATATTCTATGTACTATGCTAAGCCTTGGTAATAATAAAATGAAAAATAACACACAAAGAGCCAAAAAGCCCTGAGCAGTGTACCTGATGTCAAAGGGCATTCCACAGCAGCAGATGACACACAGATATGAAGACTTGGAGACAGCGATTCACTCGAGGCCTCTTAGAAGCTGTCTGCCACAGTGACTTCAGTTGTAAGGCTCTTGACTGACATGACCTCTGCATCAGTTTTCTGTCACAAGCTGGATGACTTAAAAACATGGAAGTTTATTCACCTGGACTTCTGAGGAAGTCCAGAATCACAGTGTGACCACTGTTGGCTTCTTCTGTGGATTCTGAGGAAAACAGTCTCTTCATGCCTTCCTCCTAGCTTCTGGTCACTTCTGGAAATCCTTGGCATTCTTGGCTCATAGGTCCATTGTTCCACCTCTGCCTCCATTTTCGCCTCAGCTTCTCTTTTGTGTGTCTCTCTTTTTTCTCCTTTACTGTCTCTTAGGATGTGTGTCATTGGATTTAGGGCCCACGCAGTTAATCGAGGACGATCTCATCTTGAAGATATCTTGCATAATTAAATAGGCAGAGATCCCTTTTGCAAACAAGATCACATTCACAGGTTCCAGATACACATAGCTTTTGGGGGAGCAACCATCCAACCAGCGGCATCCTCTTCCCATATCATTATTCTTCTCTCTGGCTGTGCTTCTGCCAAACTGGCCTTCTTTCTACTCCTCTTTAGGGACAAATTTCTTTTTATTTCAGAGCCTTCCATGTTGGCTTCCCTTCTTTTCATTTGCATCTGGTGTGGCGCTAACTTAATTCACCTTTGCCATTTCACTTTCTCAATTTCTCAAGACAGCTTTCTCTGTAATCATTGAATTGTAGCCTTCAGGTTAGGTTAGAGCTTCATTCGTGAAACACATCCTCACAACATCATACACTTACTCTTGGAGCACTTAATATGATTATAATTTAGTACATATTACTGTAAAAATAGCTTCTATGAAATTGTGCATTAGTTTATGAGTTTATGAGTTTGAGGACCACAGAGAACTCTGATCACTAGTGCCTACCACAGTGCCTGGTAAAAGGAGCACAATAATTACTTGTTAAATCTGATGTTAAAATAGGTGGTGTAAAATTGAGGGTGGGCATACTCGCATGAAGCTTTGAGACTGAGATTGTTTTTTGTGTATTCCTATGTGGCTTACTTCAGCAGAATACAGTTCTCTTTCTTGACCTAATATTTTTCACAAATGGATTTTTGCTTAAGCAAATGCAAAATGTGTGCTGGACTCAAATAGTTCTCTAATATATCAGTCGTTTGGAACAAATTTGCATTTTCAAAATAAACATATGGCAAAATTAACCATCCAATTTTATCACATGGTTGCTGATATTTGGCTTCAGTGGATGGTATTGGAGAGGTACCAGGTCTACATGACAGCCAATAAATATCTTAGTTATCAATAACACCAGATATCCAGGTCCTGACAGTAATAACTTTCAGATGTATTATTTGGAAAAAAAAAAGCTGAAAATTAAAGGGTAGTGGGTTGTTGTTGGAAAGGAAGGAAAGGATAAAGGCTCAAAGGAGGGCTGATGGAAGTGTAGATGGTGCTGGATTATTAGCAAAAGCTTTTCACGGGACTCTAAACTTAGAGAAACCAAAGGAAAGGGAAGGAAGTCCAGAATAAATAATTTACATGGAATAGATGGGCAAAGTTAAAAGTGCTGATGATATTAGATGTTGCCAAGAAGATAACATAACAGGAACTCTTCCATACCACTGAATGGAATATAAACAGGTGTAAGCATTTTGCAAAATAATTTAGCATTATCTCACTCAACCAAAGATGTACACATTCCATGGTCCAACAACTTCTCTCCTAAGTGTACTTACTAGAGAAAATTTGGGCCATATGAACATGTAGTATTTTTTTAAAAAATAGATTTTCCTAGGCTTTGAAAGAATTTATAAGTGATTAACATTATTTGTTTATTGAATGATACAGTATTATTTGATAGTTCATTGGACATACATTATTTGGGGTGATATTTTTATGGAATTATTTTAGTTATCAATAAAATTTCTTTAATGGTTGTAGATTTATTCAGGATTTTTATTTCTTCTCAAATCATATTTGATAAAAATAAGTATATTTTTCTAGGAATGTTTTCATTTACATTTTCAATTTAGCCCCTTAGATAATTCTGGCTTAATGGGATGGACTACAGATCAGCTCCCTGGCTTTCCAGGAGTCCAGTGCTTTGGTTCATTTCCTGTCATGATAAGGCATTTGCCCCAAGGCTACCAATGCTTACCATTTAAGTTTTAGCTGATTTTACCATTGTGGGTATTTAATTGGTTTATTTGTTTGGTTTGGTTTGATTTGGGGTTTTGTTTTTATTTTGTATTCTCATTTGTTCAACATTGTACTAAAAAGTATCTTTGATGAAAATTACCCAGGATATAGCAGCAAGGGTTTAAAAACTCAGACCAAGGCAAATAATACTGATCTCACTTTTCCCCCCAAACATTTGAGTTCCTAATACCGTATGTACCAGGCATCTGGCTCTTCTTGTATCATGTTTCATGTTGCAGGATGGAACTCTTTGGTGCCTCCATAACTCATTCAAAATTGTGACCATCTTGGGTCTTACAACACTTGTCTTGTGGTCTTTCTACAGAGGTGGTAATATTCATTGAGCAGCTTTGGGAAAATACAGGCTTGATTTCATAGTAGATTCTTTATCACGCAGACTTCTCAATAGTCAATTCAGAAATAGTGACGACGGCACAATTGAAGCCTTTATTTGCTGTATTTTGTCTTCATATTCTTCTTTACTGTATGACTGCTGACTTCAGCCTATGGTTTGTATCATGATTCTTTAAGGTACTTTTAAAATCCTAGAGTTTTTACTATATTATAATAATAACAAATGGAATTACAGAATAGTAAAAGTGGAAGGAATCTTGGTAATTATGCCTGTCTTTTATTTATAACTTATTAGGAAACTGAGGTCCTCAGAAACAAAATGATTGGTCAGAAATCAAAGCTTTGATTTAAACCAGACACTCTTTAGTCTTATCTTGTTTATTTTGCCACACACCACAAGACCATGTTTCTGAGTATCAGTTTCCATTTTATAACAGTAGATGTGAAATTAAAAAGTTTATAAAGTAAGCTGACTAGCTGACTATGCCTAATCCTGGGATATAATCTGAAAAGTCTTAGTGAATGAGTCCATAGATTGACCTTACTTATTTCTCATGTTTTCATATACTGGGTACTTCCAATTAATTGAGTCTTGCCTACAGAAATCAAGAAGACATCATTTGAGCGTCATCTTGAAAACTCTCAGAATTCAAAATGATACTGAATTTTATTGCTTTATTCTGTGTAGTAATAAATACTGTGTTTTTATTTATTTTATTTTTTTTAAAGTTTTATTTATTTGGGAGAGAGAGACAGAGAGCACAAGAGGGGAGGAGAGGGAGAAGCAGGCTCCCCACTGAGCATGGAGCCTGACACAGAGCTCAGTCTCAGAACCCTGGGATCAAGACTTGAGCCAAAGCCAGGTGCTTAACCACTGAGCCGCCCAGGCATGCAATACTATGCTTTTAAAGATTTACTTCACTTGATTTACTGAACTTTTAGTCTTTATGTATTTAATGATTTGTATTGTGTCCCTATCATTCAAATATTAGGAAGGGAAAAAAATGCATAGTCCATTTCCCACCATATACAACTTGAACAGTATATTTTGAGGTATTTTTAAATCAACACAAAATCAGATTTCTTGTCTTTTTTTTGAAGTTTATTTGAAACCACTGTACATTCATCATGTGAATGTAGTATAACATAATGAACTGGTACCTTTATAATATGTCATAAAATAGCAGTGTTGCTATGAATACTTTGTACAAACACCATTTTGCAAATATGTCTATGTGATAAATTTCTAGATGTTGAAATTGTGGGTCAAAATACATACGATAGTTTTGGTAGATAAAATCTCTTACACAAAAATTGTTCTCTAATTCTATAATTGCACCAGTGTTTTCTTTTGCCAACAATGGACAAATTGTGTGTGTGTGTGTGTGTGTGTGTGTGTGTGTGTGTGTGTTGAGCACAATAGAGCGGTTGGCTTGATGACAAGACTAAATCATCTGCAGTAACATTTGCCAGGTCTCCAGGTACTCAGTTGTCTGTAAAAGCTGGGACAAGGATCTTTGAAGGCTGGTCATCAGATTCTGAAACAGGAATCCTAGCTCTTGTGCTCTGGAATTTTTATACAACATCATTGAAGAAGTGCCAGCCCTTGCTGAGCACATTCAAGGCCTTGGGTCCAAGCCCTGTGTTAGAGCAGAAGTATGATGTGCTGGAGCTTGTCCTCTATCCCTTTTCTCCTCTCTCAGCATTTATTGCTTGAGGTCCTTCTGTTTGCTTGATTAGGGGGATGGGGTTTGAGACTTGGGCTTGTAGCTCTGCTGAACCTGTGGGTTGAGCTGCCATCTCAACTTTTACGAGGACTGATTGCCTCAAGAATTTGGCAGGGGCTGGTTTCTGGGGAATTACGCAGAAGGCCAGCCTGTGCAAAATTGACTGGGGCATGTTAACCCTTAAACGTCTTCTGCTCTTGGCTCAGAGCCTCACCAATATCCAGGATTGACCTGTGGTTCTCACTAAAGCCAAAGCCTTTATATCTTTACTTTTGCTTGATCTTCTAAGTACCTAAAGTTAGGATATCAGTGCCCAAAAGAGCCCAAAAAAACTGGCCCTCTACCAAAATAACCTTCCTCACCCACATTGAGGATTTATAACAACCCTCCCCATCTTTTTCTTCTTTCAGTGTTTCTGTGTATTTGCTTTTGTTCTGGTAGTATATAAATCTTATGCTTGGGGTTCATTTTAGCTGTTTTTTTTTTTTCTTATCATTTATTTTTGTCGGTCTTTTTGTTTGTCTGTTTTTATTTGTTTACCTTATAAATCTTACCTTTGGGGCCCATTCTGGCTGGGTCTTCTCTCTCTCTCTCTCTCTCTCTTTTTGGTCTCCCTCATTCTCTTTCCCTTTTTTTCTTTTTTCTTTCTTTTTGGTGGTGACTTCTGATTGCTCAGAAGTGTTCCAGAGTGCACCTTGTCTGCACCACAGTTGATACATTCAGCTACACATACCCTCAACCACCTCTCACCAAAATAACTACGAGGAAGAATACCCAACAGAGGAAAAAATCAGAGACTGTGCCCTCCCCATCGAGCTATTGGATATGGACATAAACAGTATGTCAGAAAGGGAATTCAGGCTAACAGTTATCCAGGCAATAGCTAGGTTGGAGAAAACCATCAATGACAACATGGAATTGATTAGAGCAGAAGTGAAAGCCGCCTGGGAAGAAATTAAAAATATTATCAACGAGATCCAATCTAATCTAAGTTCTCTAACAGCTAGGGTAACTGAGGCAAAAGATAGAACGAGTGATCTAGAGGACAAATTGATAGAGAAAAATGATCAGGAGGAGGCCTGGAACAAACAGCTTAGAAGCCATGAAAACAGAATTAGGGAAATAAATGACACCATGAAACATTCCAACTTCAGAATTATTGGGATCCCTGAGGGGGAGGAGAAATAAAGAAGACTAGAAGATATAGTTGAACAAATTCTTCATGAAAATTTTCCCAATCTGGGGAATGGACAGCATTCATGTCCTAGAGGCAGAAAAAGCACCCCCTGAGATCAATGAATCTAGAAAGACCTTGAGACACTTACTTGATTGTGAGACTGATGAATCATAATTTTCGACAAGAGCTTTTGAGAGAAGCTAGGGGGAAGATATTCATTACATACAGAGGAAGGTCCATCAGAATAACATCAGACCTGTCCACAGAAACCTGGCAAGCCAGAAAGAGCTGGCAAGACATATTCAGGGAACTAAATGAGAAGAACATGTGGCCAAGAATACTTTATCCAGCAAGGCTGACATTAAAAATGGATGGAGAGATAAAGAGCTTCCAAGACCCACAAGGTTTAAAAGAGTATGTGACCACCAAGCTGGCACTATAAGAAATATTAAAGGGGGTTTTATAAAAGAAAAAGAACCCAAGAGTGTTATAGAACAGAGATTTACAGAGACAGTCTATAGAAACAAGGACATCACAGGCAACATGATGTCAATAAAAACGTGTTTTTCAATAATCACTCTCAACATGTACAGCCTAAACATTCCCATAAAATGGTATAATGAGTAATTTGGATAAAAGTTTGAATAATTCTAGAGCAAAATTAGTTGCAGAATGGTAGAGGCTTCCTTCTCCAAGATTAGGTTTTCCATAACACTTGGAATCACAGGGTACTTTTTTCTTTTGACATCACCTTGCATCAGGTAGGCTAATAAAAGAATTACTGTTTATCATATGTTCAGTTGTTATGTGAACCACTATATGGGATCAATGGAATGGGTGACTTGTCTACACCTGGTAGGGAATAGTGCAGAGATAGCTCCTAAAGGAAAAGAAGTCAAATCCAAAAGAACGTGATTCATAGTTTAGACCCTTGACACTGCATCAAGTTTTGAAGGACACCTACCCTATTTGTCTGTTTTTCCCCCATTCATTAAGGGGGACAAAAATAAGCAATGAGATAAATAGTTGAATTTTATGGAGAAAGGGTAAAAAAAAGTATGTATTAAAAGAGATTTCTTGTTATTTCCTCCTTTTCCACATCATGTTGGAAGATTTCTGCAAGATGCAGAAACTGGAATCTTATTTTTTCACAGGGTATTTTTTGAGGTCCAGAATCTCTGGACCCATCCTTGTGCCACTGAAGAAAGCAATGTCAGGAGATTGCTGAATGGCATAACAATGTCTTCCTTCTCTCATGTATTTCTTAAGGGAAAAGCATTGGAGAAGTAGGATTCCAGGTTTCCCATGATTCTAAAGCAGGAAAAAGATGGAGCTACAGCAGTAACTCCTCAAGAAGTTGACCTGCTGTGTGAAGGACTGACTTGATGGGACTCTGAGGGGACGTTTGTACATAGAGGGAAAGAATCAGCTCTGTTCTAGAACCTTTCAATTAGGAGATGAGGAGGAAGTGCCAAAGGCACTGTACATTATGAAAGAGTGCAGCCGGGGTGCTCTGGGTCAAGAGAGCCAGGAGATAAAGTGAGACTCATGTGCACTTAGATGAGGGATGATCTTGATAATGGCTTTTATATACAGATATCACAGCTTTAACCATGTATTGCTTATCACAGACCACAGAATAGAGTCTAATAAATTTTTAAGCCAGTAAACTACACTTGTATAAACATTATGATTAAAAAAGTTATTCGGCACAGATGACACTTTTCAAAGTTAAATAAATGTCTGGGTTTTTTTTTTTTCTGGATTTAACTACTGGACCACAAGGGGAGAACTGGAGAGATAAGTGATACCATAACATGAAACTATATTAGAATAACTGGGATCCCAAAAGAAGAGGAAAGATAAAGAGGTCAGAAGGTATATTGGAGCAAATTATAGCAGAGAATTTCCCTAATTTGATGAAGGGGAAAAGCCTCAAAATCCAGGAGACATGGATGGAGGGCCTATAAATACAGTCCTAGGCCCACCCTGAACAACAGAACTGTGTCTCAGAGAGAGGCCCAGCATCTAGCAGCATTCAACACCCTCTTCTGACTTTACCCTTTATAAACACAGAGCCACTGACATCCACATGCAAGGTGGATGGCAGTCCACCAGCAATCATGTGGTCAAGACCTCAGGCATTTGTATTTGAGATTTTCCAAAGCTCAAAAAGCCTTTTTGCTTGTCAACGTGCCTTCTTTAAAACCCAGTTCAGATGTGAGACCCTGGAAAAGCATTCTCTGACCTCTCCAGGCAGCATGCACTGCTGCTTTTGTTTTTATTTTTATTTTTTGCCTTATCTCTGTTCTATGTGCTTACATTATCACACCTTTACTAGAGTGAGATTACATAAGGACTTTTCTCTCTTCCCAGAGAGACATACTTGAGGGAAAATTTATCAAGATTTGTTTTCTTCTTGTTTTTTTTCAAAGATATTATTAATTTGTATGTGTGTGTGTGTGTGTGTGTGTGAGAGAGAGAGAGAGAGAGAGAGAATGTGAAGTGGGGAGAAGCAGGGGGAGAGAGAGACTAAGCAGACTCCCTGATGAACAGGGAGCCTGATGTGGGGCTTGATCCCAGGACCCTGATATCATAATCTGAGCTGAAGGCAGACTGTTAACCCACTGAGCCACCCAGACACCCCTAGAGATACATTCCTGTTGTAGTTCTTCTTACATCATCTTTCTGAGTTCTGAGTTTTTCATCAACCACACAGATTCTTCTCTGGTGGAAACTGATCTCCCCTGGTCCTTATGGTCCTCCACAGAGTGGACTTGGCACTGCTTCTTGGTCTGTATACCCACTGGCAGAGTTTTTAGTTCTTGGCTTTAATTGTTGAATGTTCAGATTTAAATTAAGTAATAATAGCAAATTTATAAATTCCTGATGGTTTTAGATCCTTGTGTGTCTTAAATCAGTGCTTCTCAAACCGTCACATGCCACATGTGAAAATTTTATTAAAAATCCAGATTCTGGCACAGGGCCTGAGATGCTGCGTTTCTGGCAGACTCTAGGTTGTGCCTCTGCCTCTGGTCTACTGATCCTCTGAATAATCGAATAGGAATCATGGATTTGGTAATAATGAGGTAAATACTAAATTTGCCCCATTTCATCAGATAAAGTAAAGCAAAGAGAGATTAAAAACATAGACCAAAATAAAAATTGTGTAGCATTATGAGGATTGGACCAAGGTCTAGAGTATGGGTGCTAAACCACCACTTACCTAAACTTTAGGGTATGATGGTTTGCCTGTCACATAGATATAACTTTGGGTCTTCCTGCTCCTGGGT
Organism: Taxidea taxus jeffersonii; assembly: GCA_003697995.1. Classification (NCBI taxonomy): domain Eukaryota; kingdom Metazoa; phylum Chordata; class Mammalia; order Carnivora; family Mustelidae; genus Taxidea; species Taxidea taxus. The sequence continues at coordinate 63,327 of ML110607.1, forward strand.
GCTATGGCAATTACCCATATGCATTTAGAAGGTAAAGAAGTGCAGGCACTTTCCACTTTGCAAAATGGCATAGTACAGTTGCCTGGGAATGCAGTTCCTCTCCATAGAAGGAGTGATGAGGGGCAGGGGGAAGGAGAGGTTTAGCTCAGTGTTTTCCATATGGTCACAGCTCACATGGTTCATTCATTACATTTCACATGAAGAAAATTAACATCCCAGTAGACTTTGTTGCTGCCTTTTTCTGTGAGAGTTGCTGCTGATATGATTTACTTACTCTTGGGTGAGAATATTGATCATTTGGGTCCACTGAGTTCAGGAATTTCTGTTTAAGAATATCTAGCTCCTCCTCAGCATGGACATGATAAAGACAACCAAAAGTGTCAGTTAAAAAAGTTATTTCTAGATACATAAATAAATGAACTGTAATTAAGATCACGAAACTAAGCATGTCTATGTGTGGGTGTATATGTATATACACAAATGATATCTAAAAGTAAATACACCAAATAAAATAGGTATTTATATAGGAAGTTTGTATGGATACATGGTTCTATCATTTATTCTGATCCTGCCTGAGCAGGAGATTAGAGAAAGTTTCCCAAGTGAGGAACTTCATAAAAAATAGAGATTTTTTCCCTCCAAGACTACTGAATGAAATTGCTGAGCATGGAGCCCAAGAATCTCTAGATTTAAAATGCTGCCTATGTGATTCTGACCATTACTGGAGTCTTAGACCACTGTGGCTTTTGGCACAAAGAGAACGACTCTTTCAGTATCTCTCAGTCTATTAATCAAAGAAATGTCTCTAAGGTGGTTTCTTGGACCAGATCATGTGTCCCTGTTGGCAGCAGCTGCTCAGGCCTTTGCCTTTTAACCATTTCCTGACCTTGAGCTTGGGTTGCAGGACTGTGATGAAGGCACTTTGCACTTGGGAAGCTTATTTGCAGAAAAACAAGTAGGCAGAGAGTCAGGCAGCAGTGGTGTGTGGGGGAAGCTGAGTAGGGAGTCCAATTCGAGGCTCGATCCCAGGACCCTGAGATTGTGACCTGAGCCGAAGGCAGAGACTTTAACCCACTGAGCCACCCAGGCGCCCTGAGAACTTCATGTTTTTTAATTTTCTGTATAAAGTGGATTATCATTCCACTGAAATACTCTATTTTCTATATAAAAAGGACCACAAATCTGATATTTAGGCACCAGAACTCTCTTATTCAACTTACTAACTTACTGTAAATTCACATATATAGGTCTTCCGAAAGCCAACTATCAGCTGATTTTGAAAGTGGCAAAAACCAAGCTCCTAGAAAGTGATTCTCATGCCTTCCAGCCTGGTAGGTATGTGGACAGCTCTTTGGTGTAAGATCATGAGCCCTCTGAATTTTAGGAACTTGTTCTAAAGGAGAGGTATAGCAAATCAGTCCTGAGCCACGAGTCCGCAACATAGGAGGACTACATTTGATACAGAGAATCTGAGGTAGGAATTTAAAAAGAACTATCACAGAAATAGCTTGAGAACTGAGAGGATGATTTTGGGGGCTGTTGGAAACTGCAAAAGGGAGCAATAAATGAATTCCATAGTCTCTATCTAGTCACCCAAGAAGGGGAAGTAGGTGATTTTTTAAAATAATTGTTTTAATTTTTTAATTTCTAGAATAATATTTTTATACAAACAAAGGCAGCTTTTTTGCCTAGTGCTTCAAGGAATTCAAACTGTGAACTTTAAGAATGCATGAAAGGGATCTTTATAAAATTGAGGGCAAAGCTAGAAGTCCTTTGAGAGCAATTATCATGCCTACTCATCAGTGTCTTCTCCCCAGGCCTCCATACTTTTCAGTAGTGGTTGCACCAGAAATGCATCTTCTATAAATAAACCATGTGAATAGAATTATGCTTTTTTTGTGCATGTTCTCCACTGAGTCCTGAGTTGTTCTGAAGTAATGCAACATATTTCTTTTTATTTAACATTAAGTTCATTTGAATATTTTGGTTATAGTTTTGAAGTTGAGGCTCCTTTTCTAAAATAGAAAACATGGTGCATAGGGAGGAAGAATAAACTGTCTCTTAGGGTCTAAGTCACTTTCTTTTTAAACTTCATCTTTTACTGTAAGTCTTGCAAGATCACATGGCTAATATCTTTTATTGTTCTTCCGTTTTACTTTCTAATTTCTGCAGTAAAATGGTTGGTGAATTCTCATGCGAAATGGTTAGACTAGGGGTGCCTGGGTGGCTCAGTGGGTTAAGCCTCTGCCTTTGGCTCAGGTCATGATCCCAGGATCCTGGGATCAAGCCCCACATCGGGCTCTCTGCTTGGCAGAGAGCCTGCTCCCCCCCCCCCC
>ML110608.1:0-47051 GCA_003697995.1 Taxidea taxus jeffersonii
TCTGTTTTGTCCTTGTTTCCTTACTGTTTTTCAGGGAAGGACAGTTACAGAGAATTGGGAGGGTGTTTATAGACTAAGGCTTGTGCTCTCTTAGCTTAGGAACGCGGGAACAGTAAAAGCAGGAGGCAGGTGGGTGCCGAGAAGCCGGGGACAGTTCAGGCTCCTTAGGACTTTGTCTTTCGTGAAAGGTCCCCTCCCTCCCTGCCTTCTTGCCCATCTTGCTTTCTCTGCAGTTGGCAAAAACATGCTGTCGCTACTGTATTGTGCCAAACGTAGTTGATGCCCACAGGATGAGATGTTATCCTGTCACACTTTCGAGCATGTGGTGGGAATAGGGAGGAAGGCAGATCTCCTGTCATGGTTTACTAGAAACATGGCAGCCCAGAGCAGTGTGTCCATTGCGCTTTGTAGGGGACAAAGTCACTATGAGATGAGAGTACCCTCAGTCTACTCTCCTTTCGGGATTGATTCCTTAGAAATGCCAATAAAAACCAGTCATCACAAATAATATCCACACACTAAAATGAAAGCAGAGAGCATGCCAAAGGATGCCTGCTTTGCAACACAGGGCAGCAAAGCAGTGGGGTGGGGGTGGGGGGTCCTACAAATGGGGGTCCTTCCCTGTGATTGCTTTTCCATAAGGTGAGCTCACTGGATGTATGGGATTGTCCTCTGCGATCTCCCTTTACAGATTCCATACTGCCTTTTTTTGGGTAGAGAGGTTTTTGTCCCTCTGTGTTTTTCAGGTACTTTCAGTTCTTGTTATGTGTATCTTTAGCGAGACCCAGGCTGTTTTTTTCTCATGCCTGCAGCTGAAATAAAACAGATCTTGTGTATTGTCATATTGTTTTTGGGAAGCATCCCTGAGGCCTCATGCTTCTCCTAAGGCCCATGTTCTTCTAGAGCACGCAGAATAAACTTTCTCTTCTGAAGCTTGTTAGGTACTATAAACTAGACACCAGAAAGGCTAATAATTTGAGAGATACTGGGATTGTAATGATCACAAAATTATTAGTCTAAGGAGTCGACTATTCAAAAATTGCTTTTTTCTTTCTTAAAAAGAATACCTTCCTTGTCGGGAGCATTACCTGCTTCTCACTGCCTCTGTTCAATGTGAGGGGACAGCTCCCCAGTTTTCTCCCTGCTCAGCATTTTCCATCATAGAGCAAACTTACCATGCATTTGTTTGCATGTGTGTGCCATGGTCAGCCCCCAGTCTTTGGAAGTTCCTGCTAGGTAAGGAAGAGGAGTCCGGGTAGGGAGAATTGTTGGGGGTTGCCTGTTTGTAGAAGTTAAATCGACCTTTTCACCTGTTTTCTGTCTCCCTCTCCCACTTCCCTGCTCAAACCCCACCAGCCGGCTCATCCTTACCCAATAACTACCATACTCCAAGGTCTCTCCTTTGTGTGTTTTCCTTCCTACTTACAGCACGTGACCTCTTCTTGGCTGTTTCACGGAGAGTGAGCCGGTCTTCCTCATTCGATCCGAAGGTACTAACAGGCCAGATAACAGGCCTTCTAGGTCACTCTGTGGACCAGAACAGTCGACCACGGTACTAAGTCTTAAAAAAGTTTCTCAATACTTTTTTTTTAAGTCTCATGATTTAGGATAAAGGGGAAGCATTCTTTGGCTCTCCTATTGGCAGATTTCAGCCTCACATCAGATAATGTTTGCACCCCATGCAGCGCCCCGATGGCATTCCAGTTCACTGGGGCAGGAGGCACTGGTGAAGCATTGTAAACTGTTTCCTTGGCAGTGAGCAGGGCAGCTTATTCCTAAGCTTGGCGCTCCTCTCCCCTGAACACTGTGTTCCCGAGCACCCTTGCTGAGGACCACCTACACGCTCTCTGGGGCCACCCAGGCCCTGCACAGCTGTGCTGGGCCGCAGACTCCCCCTCTGAAGGCCGGTGCCTGCTCCCCTGCTTGTTGCAGACCTGTGGGACGCCCCCAGGGGCCTCGTGTTCCGAGACGGAGTGTGGCGGCCCCAGCTGCAGAACGGACGAAGGCGAGAAGAAGTGTGGGGGACCCGGCTGTGGGGGCCTGGTCACGGTGGCACACGGAGCCTGGCAGAAAGCCATGGATTTCGACCGAGACGTCCTGAGCGCACTGGCCGAGGTGGAGCAGCTCTCCAAGATGGTAATTCAGTGGACAGCCTCGCTTTGTGGTGTTGGCTCTCAGTGTGTTGGCTGGAGGAACTGGGAGAGATTGGTTCTCCATGGTCACATGCAAGTGGCATGGCAAGGACATGTCAGGTCTGAAAGTTCTGGTTTCTGTGAGGTCAGCAGAAGAAATACACAGGAAGGTTTTCTTCATAGAATATTTAAGAATTTGCTCTTCTTATGACAATGATTTGAGACCATTATGTTACTTATCATGGGTCCAGGTTATGAAAATACACTGAGCTGTACTATAAAAAATTCATGCTGAGCAGTTGAGCATTACTTTTTCTAAAGTGGCCATGTTAACATCCTGTTTTATAGGCCACCAAATATTTTGGAGGAATTAGAACCTATTAGAAAAAAGGTTTATGCCTTAGCCTGATCTGTATGAGAAATTATGTAGCCATCTGTAGACGAGTACTTTCCTCTGTAGGGGAACACAGTACAGTTGAAGAAACATTTGTTTCTAAAACCCATGGTTCCAAATGGGCTTCTCAGCATCATTTTCTGGGCCATTTAGTACAAAGAGTGGTGTTCCCTGGGTCATTTATTTTTCATATTTAGGTCTCTGAAGCAAAACTGAGGGCAGATGAGGCCAAACAGAATGCTCAAGACGTTCTGCTTAAAACCAATGCCACCAAAGAAAAGGTGGACAAGAGCAACGAGGACCTGAGGAATCTGATCAAGCAAATCAGGAACTTTCTGACCCGTAAGGAGTTGTTTTCATTTGATTTATAGCCATTTCTTCCTCTCGTGAAATATAAAAAAATGTTTTACAGAGTCTGTGTTGAGAGACCAGGATTCAAGTCTGCATTTTAGAGAAAATCAGTTTCTGGCTGGGAATAGAGTCAACATTTCCAAAAAGAAAAGAAAAAAAAAAGCCCATGTGAAGAAATGTTGGCATTTCTTAAGCTTATGTGTGTATGTAAGTCATCTTTTCTGATGCTCTGCAGACACAGATAGGATACCCACATAGGAAATCAAGTCCAACACACACTGTGGGAACGGAATTTGGAATCTGTTAGCGATTACACAGAATGTCATTAGATCCTTATAGTGGCTTATGTTGACGTTGCCTGCCAAGCTTTGTTATCCTGTTATTTGCAGGACATCATACTTAACAGCTCTATTGCTTCATGTTCTGTAGGGAAAGAGAAAACCTCTCGAGTTTGTGGTCCAGCTCTTAAGTGTTTCTGGTCACAGTCTGAATGTTATCAGTAAAGGATGGTTTTAGCCTCGAGTTACACAAAACTTTCAACTGAGATGGACTTAATCAAAAATACTGTATCACCTAGCAAGATGTTCTGGGGCTCATGTAGTAAGGGTATCTGCTTTGCTCTCGGGCCAGCTCCTCCTGGTTTACAAGGTGACTGCCCAAAGTTTCACACTTCACACAAAGCCTCAATAATACCTAATGAAAGAAGAGCCACCTGTTCCCCTGTTTTATCTTTTTTAAAGGAAGGAAATCTTACTCAGAAGTCTGGAGAAGTCATCTCCATAAATCTCACTGGCCAGAAAAGCATCCCACCCCATGTGTAAATGTCAGATGGAATAGGATGACCCTAATTGGCAGACTGATCAGCGTTTAACTCTGAGTTGCTAAGTTTACCTTCCCTTAGAGGTGGGCGCCTGAACAAAATACTGTTTATTCTGTTAGCAAGGAAAATGGGGACTAAGAAAGGAGCCAGTGGTATTCCTATGGATATCTTACGATATATCCTGTGGAAGCCATCACTTGATCAAATATTTTCCTGTGCTTAAAGCCTTAGGGGTCCATTTTTTGTGTTAATAGTTGAAAAACAAAAAAATCCTGACAATGACATGTTTGAAGGCTAACCTCTTGGGCATTCTTCTGACCACTTTTCACATTAGACATTTGAAATTCCTTGGCTTCTGTGATGATAAGCTATCAGATTCTCTTGCTTCTCTGCCTTTATTTTCTCCCTTCCTGAAATTTCCAGAATCAAGATAAGTTATGTACCTCTGCAATTACAGTAGTGTCCTAATTGTTCTCCCAGCCTCAATTAAAAGTTGGTACCACTCGGGGCACCTGGATGGCTGTCAATTAAGCCTCTGCCTCCTGGTTTTGGCTCAGGTCATGATGGCAGCGTCATGGGACTGAGCCCCGTGTCAGGCTCTGTGCTCAACGCAGTCTGCTGAAGATTCTCTCTCTCCCTCTGCCCCTCCCCCAATTGCTACTCTTCTGTAACCTAAACCATTTGCTCTGCTTGACTTTGACCGGACATGCTTGGCTCATCTCCACCCAGAGATGTCCATCTTCCTCCTTTTGAATCCTATTATCCTTCAAAACCTGATCAGTGCCTCATCCTCCACAAAGCCCTCCCTGACTTTCCCAGGCTATACCAAATTCCTGTAGCTACTTTTTCCACATGTAATTACTCAACTAGACTATAAATTCCTAAACAGAAAGTGCCGAGGTCTTGGAGTTACTCAGAAGGCTGTTCACCTGGTGGGTGACCAGAAGGGACTGAGTTGGCCATCGGTGACTTTGACTTCTTCAAGGGGATATCATTGCTTTTCGCAGAGGATAGTGCAGATCTGGACAGCATTGAAGCAGTGGCTAATGAGGTACTGAAGATGGAGATGCCCAGCACCCCGCAGCAGTTACAGAACTTGACAGAAGATATTCGGGAGCGAGTTGAAAGCCTTTCTCAAGTCGAGGTCATTCTACAGCAAAGCGCTGCTGACGTTGCCAGAGCGGAGATGTTGCTGGAAGAAGCTAAGAGAGCCAGGTATCTGAAGACGTTCTGGCTTTTGGGGAGCGTGTGTGTCTAGCAGGGAGTAAAAAGTCTTTAACCAGGGACATTTGGGAAGAGTGACCTGTAGGAGTCTCTCTGGGTTATTCCAAGAGGGCTGTACTTTAAAAGAAAGGTTTTTTTAAAATGTTCTGAGAGGAAGTCAACTTTTTCTTGTTCACATTGATGGTCTCCTCCTTTCACTCAGCAAAAGTGCAAGTGATGTTAAAGTCACCGCAGACATGGTAAAGGAAGCGCTGGAGGAAGCAGAAAAGGCCCAGATTGCAGCAGAGAAAGCCATTAAGCAGGCAGATGAAGACATCCAGGGAACCCAGAACCTGCTCACTTCGGTAAGATAGTGTAGCCCTTGCGGTGGGGGGAGAAAACACTCACAGAAACTACCCTAAGAGGAAGCGCATTTGATAGGTGAAAGCTGAACATGAAAGGACGGCTCTAATTTCAATAAAGCCGAATGACTCCCTTACTTAGCATGGGTGCTAAAAACACTGTTAAGGGGGAAAAAAGGACCCTGAAGACAGTGGATAGTTAAGTCCATGTGTTTAACTCCTGTTCCTTCAAGGAATCACATAGACTCTATTCAGTAGTAGGAAGGATAGTATTAATTTCAAAACTTAATTATAGAAAACTCCTGCTGTTATAAAGCAGCCCAAAAGCAACCTGCCTCGTGAACAACAGTATCTCAAAATTTATGAGGTGGGTGTTCACAAAATTTTATTGTACGTTTTGAAAACCTCTGGAGAGCAATGAAGGTCAAAATGCTTCCAGTCCCCAATTCTAGAGGAACCTACTAGGGATCTTACAGCTGAACAATGTTTTGTTCAGGATGCATGGGAAACTTTAATGTTTTTTTAAGGAAACTCTACGCCCAGTGTGTGGCTTGAATTCACAACCCCGAGATCAAGGGTCACCTGCTCTACTGACTGAGCCAGCCAGGGGCCCAAAAACTTACCATAAGCAGAATACTCTTGACTCAGGGACTACTAGATATTAAAAGCATACACAAAGAATTTTTCACATGGATTTAGTACTTTATTCTAAAAGTCATATCACTTAAAAGTAATGCAAATATAATTTTTGTTTTATAAAAATGGATGGGAAATAAAATGGACTCCTCCTATCCCTACCCATCTTTCTCAGAATATACTTTGAAATTAGATGCCATTAGTCTGCACTGTCACCCTTCCCAGGCCAACAGTCCCTAATGTTTAAAATCTGAGAGGTGGTGTTTCAACCTGCTTTTCCTACCACTGGTTGATACAAACCTGTCTTCCCCTATTCTACTGTGCTCAATAACATGAGGAACAATAGTTCCTCCCCCATTTTTCTTTCTTAAATTTTGAGTATATACATAAGGCCCTTCTTGTTCAGGTGTGGAAAAATTACATTTTCCCACCAGACTATGATGTTCTAACCCTTTGATTATTCTGACTTTTCTATCCCTAGGGTTTTGCAAATTTCTCATGTACTGTTAACATTTTAACGAACTTAATCTATTTAGGTAACTTTATAAAAAGTACTAAGTTTTGGGGCACCTCGGTGACACAGTCGGGTTAAGCCTCCGACTCTCGGTTTTGGCTCAGGTTGTGTTTTCAGTGTTGTGAGATCGACCTCCTAGTCGTGCTCCATGCCCAGCTCAGAAGTCTGTTTGAGACGCTCTCTCCCTCTTCCTTTGCCCTTCCCCCTGCTTTGCAGACACATGCTCTTTAAAGTAAGTAAATCTTTTTAAAAATTTACTAAGTTTTGAGAAGCAAAATAGTAAACATAGGGTTTAATGCAACTACAGGTACAGGATATTTGGCTTGACAGTGCAAGTGAACAATGACAGTTTTTTTTCAGGGACTCTGGGGGACAAGAAGTGTTTTGGGTTAAGAAACAAAAAGAACCTTTAAACTATGCTTTTAATGAAAGCTTGTCAAACTGAATCATTTATAATTAAAACTATACAGCTTATTGTCTAAGAATGAGAACTAAGAATATTTTTCAATGTTAATTAATGGGTGAACTTTTAGGTTAACAATCATTTGGTTTGAAATACAAATTTTGCCATGTCTATATTATGGCATTATTATTGTTCAGACTTAATTCTGTGAATAGACTAATGCTTGAAGATAATTAAAAACAAAAACCCAGGGGCGCCTGGGTGGCTCAGTGGGTTAATAAGCCTCTGTCTTGGGCTCAGGTCATGATCTGGGATCGAGCCCCGCCTCAGGCTCTCTGCTCAGTGGGGAACCTGCTTCTTCCTCTCTCTCTGCTTGCCTCTCTGCCTACTTGTGATCTCACTCTGTCAAATAAATAAATAAAATTAAAAAAAAAAAAGGATATTAAAAAAAAAAAACCCAAGGTGCTCAGTGAAACTGGTTCTTCTGTCATGGGTCAGACTGCTTACTTGAGCTAGCTTTTAAAAATCAATTACTGATTATTCTTTGGAAGAGATCATATATGGATCCTCGCCAATTACCCAGATATTTTTTCACTAAATTACTTTGAGTATTTATGGGTCCCAGCTGTCACCTCCCCAGACATGCCATCTCACAGTCCTAGAGTGACTTTTCCAAGTCAAGAACATCCCTGGTCTGCCTTTGGTAATTAGCTGAGAACACTCAACTTTCTGGGTGGTTTCTAAAGACCCATAACCTCCACTAGAGTTTAACATTTCAAGCTGACAGGAAAAACAAAAGGTGACTTGGGAGTTATCATTTTCCCACCCACATGAATTTGGAAATTTCTGTGGAAATCCTTCCTCTCACATCTGCTTATTTGTGACCACTGTTTAGCCAAAGCTTCTAGGTGTCCTTAAAATGCTTTCTCAACACATCAAGCTGTCTGGGGGTGGCTCGGTAAGAAGGTTACATGAATTTCCAGCTGAGATAATCAGAATTACAAGAATAAAGTTAGACACTTTATGTAAGCTTTCTTGAAATTTTGTTTTCCTTTTAGTAATTTCTTCTTTGTGTCTAGGGCAAGAGAGCATAAGCAGCCTTTTAATCTTCCTCTAAACTTGTATCCCTAGCCTGCCCGACCACTTGTTAAATTAATGGCCATCTGGGTGACTGACCTTATACTTGCAGATTGAGTCTGAAACCGCTGCTTCTGAGGAGACCTTGCTCAATGCCTCCCAGCGCATCAGTGAGCTAGAGAGGAACGTAGAAGAGCTGAAGCGGAAGGCGGCCCAGAACTCTGGGGAGGCAGAATACATTGAAAAAGTAGTGCACACTGTGAAACAAAGTGCAGACGATGTTAAAAAGGTGAGTAAAGTTTTGTAACTGCATAGCTGTATTCATAAAGGAGCAATGAGTCTCCTTGTTGCCTTCCTTGGAATCAGTAAGGGACAGGGACCCAATGGTTATTTATCAGAAATATCCTCAGTGACTTGTTTTGAAATAGCAGTCATTAGAGACCCAGATGGGAAAGAGTGGGAGTGGATATGAAAGTGTTCAAGAAGTGTGACCTAAGCCCTCATATCCAAACTTGGATAAGGACGCAGAAAAATGAAATTAACTTAGGGGCGGAAGTCTTAAAACAAGCACAGGGAGCTTGTACTTTGGTAATTCAAGTAGGAAGGCCTTTATGGCACATGGTACTTACTTGGCTGTTTGAGAAATCTTGAAAAGCAGGGTAGAAAAAGCTTAAGGAGTCCGTCACAGAACCACTAGCAGGGAACTAAGTCTCACTTCTACTCGCATTCATGCTTCTCACTGGAAGGTACTATACATTGCAGAGAAAATCTCATACAACCCAAATTTTTCATTAGAAGCCAAGTAATCATTAAAATACACATTCAGCGGGCAAATGTTTATCTCCAAAGAAACCTCTTTACACTTTTGAGGGGAATGTGCCAACTGTTAAATGAATAGCAGGGAGTTATAAACTGAAATTTAGTCAAGATTTTTCCTTGAGGTTAATGGAGCGTTTAGGCATTACAGAAGAGCACAAAGCAGGAAGCAAAGTGCACTACCCCGTCCTTTTTTTCCATCACATGTGTACTTTCTCGCGGGGCTGACAGCATACGTCTCCCCAAGTAGTCTTTTTACAGAGCATTTTTCCCAAAAACACAGCATTTGATTACACTAAGATGAACAAGACACCCAACACTGAGGTCCCTCTATCAATGGCTGTTGTTTGAACAGTGTTTCTCCGAAGCAGCACCTGTGTTTCCCAGGTCAAACCCACACCAATTTCTCATCTCCCCTTCCTTCCCTCAGTCTCTGCACACCCCACACTAGTCACAATCCAGATGGTCCTCCTATCAGCTCTTCAGATGGGCCTTTTCTGATATCTGACCGGATCACAGCAAACCTACTTAGAGAAAACCTACCTTACCTCCATGTAATTGTCTTCCGACATCATCAGAGAAAAGTGCTAACTGATAGGAGAAAGAAGGCCTGGAGACCTGCTCCAACTCTGAAGTGTCTTTCAGATCCTTCATTTAAAAAAACAAACTCCTATGTCCGTACTGTAATTCCACTGTCTCAGAATATGTAATTATTTACAGCAAATAGCTTAATGCCTGAGTACCCTTCTGAGCTTGCCACAAGGACACTCTTAATGTCAGAGATTATATGTATCCCTCCTCTGTGTCTAACCGGAACTGCAGGTTCTAGATGGAGAAGTAGATGAAAAGTATAAGAAGGTGGAAAAATTAATTGCCAAAAAAACGGAAGAATCCGCGGATGCCAGAAGAAAAGCTGAAATGCTACAAAATGAAGCAAAAACACTTCTGGCTCAAGCCAACAGCAAGCTCCAGCTCCTGAAAGGTGGGTCTCAGGCTCATGCTTTCATAAAGTGTTTTAACATTAAGACCTCCACAGAGTTTATTTAAAAGGTTGAAAATCTGTTCACTTTGTCTTAGAGCAGCAGGAGATGAAGATTATTCTAGTATAATTGGCTCAGACTACTTCTTTTTACCTCCCCCAGATTTAGAAAGAAAATACGAGGACAATCAAAAATATTTAGAAGATAAAGCTCAAGAATTAGTAAGATTAGAAGGAGAGGTCCGTTCGCTCCTAAAGGATATAAGCCAGAAGGTTGCCGTTTACAGCACCTGCTTGTAACGGAGGAGGAAAGGCTCGAAGGTGGCCGAGGTAGCCAAAGGAGAAGAGCTCCATTTAAAAAACTGACTTCATGATCTTCAAAATACAACTCATTACCTATTTAATGTTTTTAATCATCACATTTTGTACAGAGTTAAAAATAAAATACAGTGCTTTTGTATAAATATGTATTTGGGATAATTCTTAAATTTTGCTGATATAATGTTTGTGAATCCCTTGAAGCAAGGATATTTTCAATGTAAAATGGTTTTATAAACAAACTGCCTTCATGGGACGTGATTTCTATTTTGTCTGTAAACAAGCTATCATGTATGCTAAGTCACTATTCACCATACATCTGCCCCCAAATCACTTCCCAGTGGGGGTGGCCGGGGTTAGGGGCGGGGGGGGGGGGGGGGGGGTTAGGGGAGGATATAGCCTGAGGCCCTCAGCACCCTTCACCATTTCAGTGGCTCCAATCTCCAAAACTCCTCTAAGGATTCCTTGCTCTGGGAAAGAGAACAAAAAGCAATTTTTAGAAAACCAGGAGGGTAAATTGTGGCTTTTTTTTTTTTATTATTTTTTTAAGATTTTATATATTTGACAGACAGAGATCACAAGTAGGCAGAGAGGCAGGTAGAGAGAGAGAGGAGGAAGCAGGCTCCACACGGAGCAGAGAGCCCGATGTGGGGCTCGATCCCAGCACCCTGGGATCATGACCTGAGCCGAAGGCAGAGGCTTTAACCCACTGAGCCACCCAGGTGCCCCTAAATTGTGGCTTTTAAGTGTGAGCAATCCTGGCCCTATTCTAGGTGGTGAGAGGGAAGGCTGAAATGAAATCCAGCCAGAGTTTAGGAAGATTGCTCCTGCCAACTGAGCAGTGCCAATCAAAGTACAAAATGATACTGTTACTTCCCAGTATTTATACTGGCTTTATTAGATTTCACAAACTAGAGATTCTCTGCTACGGTTGGTCCCAACCGTATGAGAGGCCAAAACAATCAGCACAATCACTTATTCCACAGGATAAAGAAAACAGTTGTATTCCAACTGCCAAACCCATGTCAACCTCAGAGCAGAGCTGGAGAACAGACCAAGCCCTCCGTGGTCTTTTTCAGAAATTTTTAGAGTGAGACCAGTTCTGGGTAGCACTGAACCACCATCCACACGAACAACACAGCCACATGGGGAAGCTCGGCCTGAACCAAACTTATGTAAACAGATATAATTTAAACAAGGCGACCTCCCTCTCCTTCAAGGCAATTATTTTTCATTTTTATTTAGGTAGAAATCCTACCTAGCAAAGTGGTTTTACCTCATCTACTACAGCAACTAATTTTTTCCCTTAATTTTAAGTATTTTATTTAAAATAGAAGTCCTCTCTAGCTAAACGACTAAAGATGTTACCTCAAAATCACTCATTTTAATCAATTCAGGGAACTGAACAACTAATTCCCACCCCTCACAAGCCAAGAAAATACTGAGAACTTAGTATAAAATAAATGAATATTTAAAATCTGTTTTAGATATATTTAACTATTTTGTTTCTATAACTAGAACTTCATATTAAATTCTATTTCTCACCATATTTCTTTCCCTAAAGCAGGTAACATGTTTGAAGTTTAAACTAGCACTTCACAGGGGCGCCTGGGTGGCTCAGTGGTTAAGCCTCTGCCTTCGGCTCAGGGCATGGTCTGAGGGTCCTGGGATCGAGCCCCACATTGGGCTCTCTGTTCAGCGGGGGGCCTGCTTCTCCATCTGTCCCTCTCTCTGCCTGCCTCTCTGCCTACTTGTGATCTCTGTCAAGTAAATAAATAAAATCTTTAAAAACAAAACAAAAAAAACCTAGCACTTCACATAATACTGGGAGATTTCACATTTTTAAACACAGAGGTAATTTCCAGTAATGGCAAAGTAGCGTGTCTCAGGCCAGCCCTCCTGCTATGACTACTGCAAAATCTGAACAAAATACAGATGTTTTAAAGTAAAGGTCCCAGAGACCCACCAGAAGCAGGCAGGAGGTAGAGGGGAGTTGACCAAGAACAGCACTGGGTCCCAGCAAGTATCACATTGGGCAGAAGCCAAGTTTTACTGATTAAGGAATCGGAAGACTGGGTTGGGGGCAACGAGAATAACTAAAATATGAGTGGGGGGAGCCCCAGAAGGGAGACACGTGGTGGGGAGGGCCTCTCAACTCTGCATATCATTTGCCCAGTGTCCGGTTGACCTATGAACTACATATGCATGGGACAGACGTAATGCAGCCGAGGTAAAGCTGAACGACTAGGTAGATGTTTCAGCTGCTGCCCCCAGCAAAGATGGAGTTGGGGTTCAGCCAAGTTAACTGCCTACTGAGAGAGAAACTCCCTATTTTTCCGAAGTAAGGGAATCCAGTCTTTATAATGGATCATTCATGACCATCATATAGTCCAAGACTACTGGACAAAGAAGAAAAAGGGAAATGCGACCCACTGATGATGCAATTAAAACCTAAGGACAACTCAACACTTTCCTTCTGAGTGATTGACAGTACCTTATTCCACATAGCTTTTTTTTTTTTTTTAAGATTTTATTTATTTATTTGACAGAGAAAAAGAGATCACAAGTAGTCAGAGAGGCAGGCAGAGAGAGAGGGGGAAGCAGGCTCCCCGCTGAGCAGAGAACCCGACGTGGGGCTTGATCCCAGGACCCTGAGATCATGACCTTAGCCGAAGGCAGAGGCTTAACCACTGAGCCACCCAGGTGCCCCTCCACATAGCTTTCTACTGACACATTACACTCTCTAAACTTTCCCTTAGGCTGTAATCTGTAAGTTCAATCAAGTGAGTATCTAGTTTGCACATTTCTAGTTCTTTTAGTTTTTCCTTGTTAGAATATGCTATCCTAAATTTGAGAACTACTTAATCTGATTCTTTAATTTAGTTAAAATATGCAAAAGCCTATTTTAACATTTAACACTTTGTTAATGAAGTGTTTCAGAAGCTGGCCATTTTAAACATTAATCGATAAATACGATTTTATAGCACTCTTTAAAGAAAGTCATTTGCCCAGCCACGGATACACTGGAAAGCCACAGGAGAAAACAGATTAAATTTTCCCATACGCTGTGTCTCTAAAAGTGTATGCTCTATAGTTAGCTGGTATCACTACATCAGATGAAAGGGTAATGACCTTTTAAATGCCTTAATGTCGTCCCCCAGTGTGCTAAAAAGATACATCCAGGCCTAGAAGAGGGATAAACAGAAATAAGGTAAGAATATACACTACAGGTAGTCATAAAAGAATTAGGACCATCTTGACATCCACTCAAAACAACAGGTAAATGAATATTTAAGACTATTTATTTTTGTATTTTCATTCCCCGCTGTAATACAGTTACGTCTTCATTTAATATTTGAATTTCACAGATATACCTCCTTAATTTGGCTAACTGGGTAACTAGAAACTGCAGACCTCAATGGGTCCTTAAAAATTTAAACATAAATTCTATCTCTAAACTGCAAGAATTTGGGGATTAAATAAAATAAGTGAGATCATTTATTTACATCGGTATGGTTTATACATATTTTAATCTGATTCTAATGACTGTTTCCAATATGAAAACCAAGTTTAAAATAACTTGATCGCCTTGCTTCAAACACAGCTGGCTCACATACCCTATGCCAGCTCCATCCATGTAAGTAAATCCAATTTTACAAGGGCAGAGATAAAAGCTATGTAACATAAATTTAGTGAAGTCTAATCGTTCAGAAACAACATGAAAATATGAGTTGAAGAAAATTTTCCAGGATGCTACTACAAGTAGCTTTTTCTCCAATTTCAATGCACTGAAACAAAATATTCCATTTATTTTAAAATAGATGAGATTATTCCATTCTCTCTGAACTTATTAAAACCTTCCAAAAGTTTCATAATTCAGTCCTAGAAATTCTTGGAGCTGTGAGCATTTCCTATTCAGAAATGTGACCTCCACAAAAGCTCCCAGGAAATTTCAGAAAAATATAATCTTCTAATTTAAAAGTTGATTGATTTGCCGAATGATGCAGCCAGGTTTGCTTCTCTAAAAGCTTCTGATAAGGTCTGCAAGGGAAGAAATTTAAAATTAGAAACCAAATACTTGTGGGTAAGAAGAAACCTGAGGTAACCACTAATTCTGCATGTTGTCCATAATTACCGGATGCGCATGGCAGACTCTGGCTATATCCTCACAGGATGCTCCGTACTCCAGAGCTAGAGCGGCTTCATTCACCATTTCACCAGCGCCCTTTATTAAGAAAACAGACCAAGAAGTCATTTTCTTCCCATGGCAAAAACTACAAGCTAACAAGATTCGCTGTTAGAGCAGTTAACTAACTGCCTCCAGGCAGGAAAAGCTTAATAGGAAAGGCTGCACAGAAGAGAAGAGCTTGGACTCCAGAACCAGCTGGCCTGGATTTTAATCCTACGGCTGAGTCCTTTCGAGCACTCAGTGTGTGCTTCATTCCATTTATTCACTTCAAAAATGGGGAGAGCAACTCCTGCCCCCCACAACTGTGAACACTAAAGTTACTGCATGTATACAGAAAAATGTGTTACAGACTAAGGACTCCAATGTTTTATTACCAATACTGCGGCAGATCCCGAGGGGAAGTGCAGACTTAGGGCCTGTGGGAGAAAGGGCCTCTCTAAGGAGGTAACATCTGAGCTGAGACCTAACAGGAGCAAGTTATACAAAGACCTGGAGGCACAGCATTCCAAGCAATGGGTTCCACAAGCACAAAGGCACTGACGTGGGAACACCGGCCTGTTTAGGAAACTGAGAGAAGGCCCATGAGGCAGGGAATTACTGAGCAAAAGGGAAGAGTGGAAAGACAGGAGGTCAGGAAGCCAGACAGGACCAGATTTCGTGGGGCCTTGTATGTAACAGCCCGAGGCAGAAAAGGGCCACTGGAGAGTTTTCAGCAGGCACAGGGCCTGGTGTAGGTTTCAAGAGGATAATGGCAGCTGCAGAACGGAAAGCAGATGATGTGATGAGCCAGCCAGTCATGAGTGAGAGTGCTGCCGGTCGCCTTGTCAGAAACACACGAACTTCTGCTGGTAAATAACGACCTCAGGATGTAAAGAGCAGCTGGCTTTGAGACTAAATAGCAACACTTTCCAGAAACCATAACGGGATTTGGGGGTTTCAGATACTCACCGGTCCTAGAATATGGGCTCCCAACACCCTGTCCGTTGATTTCTGTCCCAGAATCTTCACCATGCCATCTGTGTCCGCATTTGTCTTAGCTCTGCTGTTAGCAGCAAAGGGGAATTTCCCAACCTTGTACTCAATACCCTGCGAGAGAAAGAAAATGAGAACACTGAAAAAATGCATTCCCACTGGTGCAATCATCCACCATATGTTCAGAAAATAAATCCCAAGAAAGCAACTCTTCAGAGTATATTAAGGGCAAGACCAAAACTGCTTGCTAATGAAATACATTCTGGGTACAAACACAAGCAAATGCAAACATCAGTTCATTGGGGTGTATCTCAAAGGAAAATGTAAGAGCTCTGGAATTACCACTTTGAAAGCAGGCAAGTGAATGATCTCCTCTACGCTACTGACAAGGGAAAAAATATATAATGTTCTATGTAATTTCAAAATGCATTAGTAATAAAATGATTCTCAGCCACCAGGGTCATTAACTCAATTCATACAATGGCATTAAAACTCCCCCAGCATTCAGAATTACCTCTTCCTTCAGCTGCTCCTCTGATTTGCCAACCCAAGCAACTTCAGGGTGTGTGTAAATCACAGATGGTACACAGTTGTAGTCAATGTGCACAGCGCCACCAGCCATTCCTTCAACACAGATGATGCCTTCATCCTCTGCTTTGTGAGCCAGCATTGGACCGGCAACCACGTCCCCAATAGCGTAGATACTACCACAGAGATGAAAAGAAACACAGTCAACTTCTGCCGCCACAGCTACTCATCTTCATTACGCCATGGTAAGAGAAGTTTCTAGTTACTAAGTAACCAAAAAATAGACAAAATAGGTATCTGTGAGTTCAGGTTCTCATCTCTAGGTAATGAAAACATTCAATTCTTTCTGTTTCCACATATGAGTTTACTCTTCTTCCCCAAAGCCAGTGCATTTAAGCATGACAAGTCTTATTTTCAAAATAGTATTTAAAATAAATTTTTAAGTTTTTTGAAAATACGCATAATTATCCAACTTACTTTGGAATTTTAGTTTGGAATCTGGTATTGACTGGAATTCTACCTCTAGGATCTAGTTCAATTCCAAGCTCTTCCAGTCCCAAGTTCTGAGTAAAGGGTCGCCGGCCAATGCAAACCAGGAGTACGTCACACGTGATAACTTCGGCTTTCCCACCAGAAGCACCTTCAATACTAGACAACAAACAGTGTGTGACTATTAATCACGCATTGACAGAAACAACTGACAGACTTAGAAATGTAAGAACAGATGTTTCTCGAGTGATGCTCACACTTTAAACAAACAGGAGTCATGCAATGAAAACGTACAAATCCTCTAGAGGTCTATCAGTCAAACCTCACAAAAACAAAAAACAAAAAAGAACATAGGTCTTACAATCAGAAGATCAATGGCCCCACCCCTCACTTGCTGTGTGACCTTAGGCAAGTAATTTCATTATGTTATAGGGTATTTAGTAACAAGAGTGCCAGGCACACAGTAAACAATCTAATATTCTTATTGATTTCCCCCTATATATCTAAAAATACTGAGTTTTACTGAACGTTAAGAGTTTAAATATTTCCAAATATTGGATGTGTGCCTGGCATATTGTAGGTGCTCAGTAGAATGGAATGAAGGAATAAACAAATTAATACATGAAATACATGAAACATTTATTTGCCACATTGGATTTCCGTGTTCATTTTAAACTTCAGAGCTTCTGATAGGGATGTATTAACAAAGGAGACTATCTGACAGTAGATTATTGAGGAAGCACGTTATAGTGAGAACACTCAATTAAATTTTCTAGCATCAACATCATCATGAATTTCAATGGACAGATTTAATAAGCAATACAGACTTATATTAAGCAATAAAATGGCCCTAAATCATAACAAAATCTGATTCTGAAAAAGAGTTTTCCTTAAGCACAGAGGTCAAGATATCGTATCAAAACCAAATGAAGTATACTTACGAAACATCAATTTTTCCATCTGACTTCTTGGTAGCACCAGTAACTTTTGTATTCAATTTAAATTTAAATCCTTGTTTTTGAAGGATGCGTTGAAAGTTCTTAGATATCTCCATATCAATTCCAACTCCACCAACATGACCTAAAAACTCAACTGCTGTCACATCTGCACCAAGTCTTTGCCAAACTGAACCCTGTAGATAATAATTTTTAAAAATCACAAAAATAAGAATAAAGGTTCCTAAAGCAAATATTTACTGAAGCATCATAAATAATCTACTGTCAGATAGTCTCTTTTGTTAATATGCCCCTATCAGAAGCTCTAAAGTTTAAAATGAACACGGTGGCAAATAAATGTTTCATGTATTTCATGTATTAATTTGTTCATTCCTTCATTCCATTCTACTGAGCACCTACAATATGCCAGGCACACATCAGTGATCAAAATGCTGCCCCCAGGGAGTTTATATTCTGGTAAGGGAGGCAGTAAGTAAAATTCACACAGAGGATAGTAAAGTGCTCAGAGAAAAATAAAACAGAAAGCGGGCTACCATTTTAAAGAGCATGGTCATCGGGGAAATTGTTTCTGACACGTGCACAAAGAGAGGGAATGAGCTACATAGGGACCTGGTCCAGGAAGAGGGCAACAAATGGGAAAGAAGGTCCTAAAGGAGGAGAAGGTCCTCTGACTCCTACTAATTACTGGTATTTGTAAAATGTTAAACTGGCTTCACATATTATTTTCTCAACAGAAACATGTTTACTTTTTCATTCCAATTGTAATTTAAACTGAATGCTCCTTTTTAACATTTTAATAATTAAAATGTCTGAATACCTCTTTATAAAACAGGCAAGATGAATATAATTTTACAGCATTAAATAGAATATGACAAACAATGAGTATATCCTTCTCAAGAATTTGTATTAAAATCGTCTGGTAATTTCAAGTAAGAAGTTTACCTTTCCAATTAGTTTTATGCATTCATTTAAAAAATTTCCTGCATTTTGGGAATGAGAGCTTAGTAATCTAAAGGTAATACAGCGACACTAAAAATCTAATCACAAGCATACATACAAAAATTAACTCAAAATGAATCATGGACCTTATTATAAAACTCAAGACTATAAAACTTATGGCCAAAAACATAGTAAAGAATCTTTGTGACCCTGAGTTAGGGTCACACTACATCATAACCACAATCCATGAAAGAAAAAAAAAGATGAGACTATATCAAAATTAAAAACTTCTCCTCTTCTAAAGCTAATATTTAGAGGCAGAGAAGCCACAGATGGAGAAAAAATATCTGCAAAACCTCTTTTTAATAAAGGATTTATATTCTTTGCATAAAGAGCTCTCAAAATTAAATAACATATCCAATAAAAAACCAGACGAAATAGTTAAAGAGGTTATGTCACAAAAGACAATGCAGAGATGGAAAATAAGCACCTAAAAACATGCTCCACATTACAAGCCACTAAAGAAACAAATTGAAGCACCCAGGAGCTACTACTACACACCTACAAGAATGGTTCAAATAAAAAACAGCACCACTGCTATTCCTGGGAGGACATGGACAACCGAACTCACTCTGCTGGTGGACGACAGCGCAGCCCCTCTGCAAGCAGAGCTCCTCAAAAGGCCAAACACAGCACTACCATGTGACCCAACAAATCCACTCCTAAGGTTTACACACAAAGGAAATGAAAACAGATGTCCACATGGAAACCCATACATAAACGTTCACAGCAGTATTATTCCTAACAGTTCCAAAGTGGAAACCAGCCAAATGTCCATCAATGGATGAATGGATAAACCAAATGTGCTGTAGCCATAGAGAGGGATATCCAGCTCTACAGTTACAAAGGACATGTGAACCCCAAGAACATGGTGTTAAGTGAAGAAGCTGGAGACGTAAAGGCCACATACTGTGTGAATTCCATTTATGTGAAAAGCCCAAAATAGGCAATTCCACAATTCCAGAAAGTAGATTAGTGGTTTCCAGGGCCTGGGAGAAGGGAGGAAGGCAGAGTCACTATGGGGTTTCTTTCTGAGGTGACGAAAATGCTCTGGAATTAGGATCGTGCTGACAACTGCACAACTCTGTGAACATACTTTAAAAAACAAACAAAACAAAATAAAAAACTGAAATGTACACCTTAAATGGGTGAGGAGGGGGGCGCCTGGGTGACTCAGTGGGTTAAGCCTCTGCCTTCGGCTCAGGTCATAATCTCAGGGTCCTGGGATGGAGCCCCACTTCAGGCTCTCTGCTTGGCAGGGAGCCTGCTTCCTCGTCTCTTTCTGTGCCTGCTTCTCTGCCTGCTTGTGATCTCTCTCTGTCAAATAAATAAATAAAATCTTAAAAAAAAAAATGGGTGAGGAGGGATATAGGAACTGTATCTTAATGAAGGTGTTAAAAATACACTCCTCTGAACCTAAATGAGAAAGTAAGAAATAGTAAGAGTACATTAAGTCAATACCGTATGCCTAAAACTAATACAATATTCAATTAAACTTCAAAAAAAATAATTTTAAAAATGTGTGGTATACATACATAGGAATATTATTCAGCCATAAAAAAGAAAACAATCACGACATTTTCAACAACAAAAATAGTAAGAAAGTAGGAAATGGTTAAGAAGCATCATCTTTAAAAAAAAAAAAGAAGCATTATCTTGAATTCAAAGTAGGGAATAATGAGCACAGAGAGCTAGACAAATGTCTTATTCTTTAGGAAAATGGATTTTAAAATCCTAAGAAATAGGAAAAGTCTAATAGTATCTACCAGATACTAGACGTCAGGCACTATTAGTTTATCAGCTGCCAGACACTAGGTTACGTGTTTTATATGTATTTTACCTCATTAAATCCCAATAATAATCCTGTATGGCAGTTACTCTTATGATGAATCAACTAGTTCAGAGAAGTTCATTCATTTAAGGACATAGTCATCAAGAGGCAGAGTCAAAATTCAAATTTAAATCTGATTCTAAAACCTATAGTCTTAAGCACTAAATTAAACTGGAATGGAAAAAGGTAAACTATGAAAAAATAAAAAGACAGTCACACGAATAATCTTTATGAGAAATTAAAGACAGAAGTATGACTACTAGTAAGTTACCTCTAATAAGTTTAAATTTTTAAGAAGACAACATTTGTAAAAATATTCAATATAGTGGAGACACCTAAAACACTAAGATTTTTAAAATGATCCAACACTTATAAAAATATCCTAAGGCAAAAGTGCTGAAATGAAAGAAAGAGAATTATTGCTTTGGGATATTATTATACTTACCAAAAAAATAAAGTAAATCTATGTTATTCCTTTTTCTTGCTCAATTTTATCCACCCATGAGAACAATTTTCAAAGTGGAATGAATAGAGGAAATATTAAGATAAGAAAACTATTCATTTTTGATAAATTAACTCTCCAATCAAACAAATCCGATCATAATCTGATGACAGAGACACTGTCAGTCAGTGAGCTCTGGGAACTTAATGAGCATATGGGAACTGTCAAATGGAGCCAGACAAGCAATATATTGCCTAAAATTTTCAAAAGTGAAAAGAACAAGATTCACTGAAATGTGGAACAGAGGTCAATCCCTGTTAAATACTAGAAGAGATAATTAAATAGATGGTCTGATAATCATTAGATACTACCAGAAGTATTCCAAACAGGTCATGTTAACTATTTTCTGAAGGCTTTTCTGGAGTGGACAATAATGTAGGATATTCTTATTATCAGCAAAGTCTTCAAAAAAAAAGGAAAGAATATTTTGCATCCCTTAGATATAATGGATTAGTAGTGGACATTTAAATACATTTATAAACAGGTTAAAGACTGCAGTCAGATGGCTTTCAATACTTCATACTATGTGAAGGACGCCAGAGATGGTTTCATTAATTGATTTAGATAAGAGCAGATGATAGGCCACGTGCCTTAGTTAACATGCTTCCCAGATTGATGAATTACACATGGCAAGAAAAAGTAGTTAAGTGTAAGGATGACCGAATCAAGACAAAGGAAATACCGGAATAACGCATATAAGTGAACAGCAGATAAAAGCAAGGATAAAGTCTCAGAATTCCTCAAGCAAAAGATGTGAAGTTTTCAACTAACTATAAACTCAATACATGCTTTGAAAAGGAAAAGATAATTAAACTGATCCTGAAGGATTGTCATCAAAGGAAGTAGACTCCGTATCAAGAACAAATTCTCTCAATTATCCAGAGTATCATGCTTATTAGTTCTGAACACCATTTCCAAGTGATCCTGACAGACGAGACTGGATCAGAAGATGACAACAAAATAACAATCTGGGATCTACAAGACCTGGGTAAGCAGTATTAAGGAAAGCCACAGAGATTCGAATATTAATCTCATATTCATCACAGAAAGACTTGCACTTTCTCAGAAACAAAGGAGTCTGGGCTAAAAAAGTAATATCTAAGCTGA
Source organism: Taxidea taxus jeffersonii (assembly GCA_003697995.1). Taxonomy (NCBI): domain Eukaryota; kingdom Metazoa; phylum Chordata; class Mammalia; order Carnivora; family Mustelidae; genus Taxidea; species Taxidea taxus. The sequence goes on from ML110608.1 coordinate 21,579, forward strand.
CTTCTGAAAGGTATTTATCAACAGATGTTTACTCAGCAATAACAACAAAAGCTAACACGTGACTTTCTATGTATCAGTACTGTGTTATGCACTAAAGATGCACAGTCTAAACAGCCATGACCTCTGACCTCAGGCAGTGGATAATTTAATTAAAGAGAGACAAGTCAACAAGTTAAGTTCAATAAAGTGAGATAAATACTGCAGCGAGTACAGATACTATGGGACACTCAGCAATAGTACCTAATGGCCTGTAAGGCAGTTAATCAGCAGAGTAGTCAGGGAAGGCTCTGAGAGCAGAGACTGGTAGAGGGAAGCAGGTTCCAAACAGAAAGCCTACAGGTAAGAGAAAGCGCATAGTTTGTTCAGAAACTGGTATTTCGCTGTACCTGGTACATAGTTTGAGAGGGAGAAGGGCTAGAAATGAGGCTGGTGACTGGAGACAGGGCCGCATTACACTGGCCTTTCAACAACATTAAGACTTTGGAGCTATCCTAAGGACGATCGCTAGTTATTGAAGGATTTTCAGCATGGAAGAACACGATTACATTTGTGTTATAGGAGAGGACTTCAGCCACTCCAGGGAGATTAGATTAGAAAAAGATGAAAGAAGTCAGAGAGACTTAGGGTAAGAAATGACACTGGCCTGAACTGGGATCTAAGGAGATTCGTGAAAAAAGGAGGCCACTGACTCAGCAGGAGGTGCGATGACATGGCAGAAGTCACAGATAAACCCCAAACTTCCTGCTTAAACCTCCAGATGAGGGTGGTACAACTCACTGAGATGAGAAATATTAAGAAAGCAACAGGTTTGGTTTTGTTTCTTTGTGGGTGAAAGAGGGGAGGAAGAGGGAAAGGTTAAGTTATAAATGTACTGAATACAGCATCTGAGAGTTCTGTAAGCAGAGATGCTGGGAGGAGCTTAGATATAAAAGTCCAGAAGTGTCCAAGATGGCAGCATAAGAAGACCCGGAATTCACCTTCCAAAGACAGATGGAATCTAGATGTCCACAGAGAGCAATTCCTCTCGAAGAACGAGGAATGACTCAACAGCCTCTGCACAACAAAGGATAGAGGGACCACGCAGAGAACAGGTGGAGAGCCTGAGACACGGTAGCAACGGGAACCTGACCCCCAACATTACCAACTGCAGGAAGGAGGGACAGCACTGAGGGGCCCCGTGCAGATTTGCCCACCCTTGGGCACAGCAAAAAAGCACAATCCTTTAAAGAGCCGAAAAGAAAAGCTCATTTACTAACCCTATAGCATGGGCTAAATGGAGGGGAAACTACCAGAAATCTCTCCAGAGCTGGAGAGGCTGACCAGTGCCATTGTTCACGTTCCCCCTCCACCTGGCTAGCAGAGACAGGAGCAGGGTCCAGGCACTCAAAATGGCTTGCTGCCTCAGTGAGTCCTGGGCCACCAGCCCACACCAGCTCCAGCCATCCCCCTCCAGGCCAAGGAACTCCCAGCTCCAGCCCACTTCAATGAGGATAATTATAAATTAAAAAAAATAAAATAGTTAAGGGGACTCAAAGCATGTAAAATACAGTAATATATACATAAAATATGGAAGATAGGGAAATAAAAATGCAGTCCTTCTAGAAAATGCTCAAACTTGGGGCGCCTAGGTGGCTCAGCTGGTTAAGCGACTGCCTTCAGCTCAGGTCATGATCCCGGAGTCCCAGGATTGAGCCCCACATCGGGCTCCCATCTCCATGGGGAGTCTGCTTCTCCCTCTGACCTTCCCCTCTCATGCTCGCTCTCTCTCTCAAATAAATAAATAAAATATTAAAAAAAAAAAAAAAAGAAAATTCTCAAACTTAAGTGACCATCAACTTAATACAGACTGCTACATACTTAAGGTGTGAACCACATGATAACCACAAACCAAAAACCTACATCAGATACACAAAAAAAGAGAAAAAGCCAAGCATAACATTAAAGTCATCAATCACAAGGAAAAAGAACAAGGAAAAAGGGGAACCAAGAAAAGCTACAGAATAGTGAGGAAACAATGAACAAAATGGCAGTAAGTACATACTTACTGATAATTAAATGTAAAGACTCTAAATACTACGACAAGACATAGGCTGATGGAATGGATAAAAAAACAAGACCCATCTATACGCTGCCTACAAGAGACTCATTTCAGACCTAAAGAAACATAAAGACGAAAGGGAAGGGATGGAAAAAGATATTCCAAACAAATAGAAGCCAAAAAAAGGAGGAAAAGAAGCCAGGATATCAATACTTATATTAGATGGAATCACCTTGAAAATAAAGACTATGACAATAGACAGTGGCATTGCATAATGATAAAGAATTAATCCAACAAGAGGACATAACAATTGTAAATATCTGTGTACCCAATATTGGAGCATCTAAATAGATAAAACAAATACTAACAGACATAAGGGGAGAAACTGACAGTAACATTAACAGTAGGGGATAGCCAACTTGCATCAATTGAGAAAATCAAACAGAAAATCAGTAAGGAAATCATGTCATTGAACAAGACATTAGACTAGGTGAACCTAACAGATATATGTAGAACATCAGATCCAAAAACAATGAAATACATTCTTTCCAAGTGCACATTCTCCAGGACAGATCCCATGTTAGGCCACAAAACAGGTCTCACTAAATTTAACCTTAAAAAGCATTTAGGGACACCTAGGTGGCTTAGCTGGTTAATCATCTGCTTTTGGCTTAGGTCATGATCACAGGGTCCTGGGATCAAGCCCTGCGTAAGACTCCATACGCAGAGGGGAGTGTGCTTCTGTCTCCCTCTCCCTCATCCCCTGCTCATTGTCTCTCTCAAATAAATAAAATCTTAAAAAAAAAAAAAAAAAAACACCAAACAACCTATGGGGCAATAAAGAAAGCAAACAGAAAATTTAAAAAAGTACATGGAGACAAATGAAAACTAAAACATCATGGTTCAAAATCTTTGGCACATAAAGCAGTTCTAAGATAGAAATTGATAGCAATACAACCAAGAAGCAAGAAAAATCTTAAACAATTCAACCTTACAAAAGAAACTAGGAAGAAAAAAAAAAAAGAGCAAAGCCCGAGGTTAGTAAAAGGAAGGAAAGAAAAATCAGAGCAGAAATAAATGAAAAAAACTAAAAAATAATAAAAAATCAATGAAACTGAAAGCTCTTTCTTTGAAAAGTGAAACCGATAAACCTTTAGCCAGACTCATCAAGAAAAATAGAGATAGCTCAAATAAATAAAATGAGAAATTAAAGAGGAGAAGTACAAACAAATAGCACAGAATTACAAAGGATTAGTAAGAGATGACAACGAAAAATTACATGCCAACACACTGGACAACACAGAAAAAATCATTAAATTCCTAAAAATGTACAATCCTCCGAAACTAAACCAGGAAGAAACAGAACACCTGAACAGACCAAGTACTGGTAACAAAATTGAATCTGTCATCAAAAACTTCAGAAGCTATGCATTATACTCTCAAGCTGAGGTGTGAAATAAAGTATTCTTCCTCCCCAAAACAAAAACAAGACAAAACAAAACCCTCCCAAACAAACAAAAGTCTAGGACCTGATGGAGTTACAGGTCAATCTACTAAACATTTAAAAAAAGAATTAAAACCTATCTTCCTTAAACTATTCTAAAAAACAGAATAGAAGGAAAGCTTCCAAATACATTCCATAAGACCAGCATTACTCCGATAACCAAAACCAGACAGAGACACTTAAAAAAAAGAAAACTGCAGGACAACATCCCTAAGAACACAGGTGCAAAAATCCTAAACAAATGTGCTTGGCAACAAATTCAACAATACATGAGAATGATGATTCACCACGATGAACTCAGATTTATTCTGAGGATGGTTTGATATCCTCAAATCAATCAATCACCACATCAATCACCACATCAACAAAATGAAGGATAAAAAATCATACGATCATCTCAATAGATGCAGAAAAAAACATCTGACAAAATTCAACATCTGTTCATGGCAAAAACTCAACAAGGTGAGTTTAGGGGTAACATACCTCAATAAAATATGATAAGCCCACAGATAACATCATACTCAAGGGTGAAAAAACTGAGCGCTTTTCTGTTAAGATTGGACATCCTTGTCTTATTCCAATCTCACCACCTTCATTCAACACACCATTGGAAATCCTAGCCACAGGAATCAGACAAGAAATAAAAGGCATTCAAACTGGTAAGAAAGATGTAGAACTGTCATTATTTGCAGATGACAGGACACTATACAAAGAAAACCCTGGTCTCCACCAAAAAGCTATCAGAAGTAATATGGATTCAGTGAAGTTGCAGCATACAAAAATCAATATATACAAATTTGTTGCATTTCTATACACTAATAACAAACTGGCAGAAGAAAAATTCAGAAAACAATTCCATTTACAACTGCACCAAAAAGAATAAAATACCTAGGAATAAACTTAACCAAGGAGATAAAAGAACTATATTTTTAAAATTTTAAAACACTGATGAAAGATATACCATGCTCACAGACTAAAAGAATCAGCATTTTTAAAATGTCTGAAACTCCAGAAAGCAATCCACAGGCTGAATGCAATCCCTATTAAAATACCAAAAGTAATTTTCACAAAATTAAAACAAGTAATCCTAAAATTTGTATGGAACCATAAAAGACCCGTAATAGCCAAAACCACCTTGAGAAATGAAATAAATCCTGATGTAACACAATCATCAAGATATACTACAGATTTCAAGATATACTACAAAACTGTAATAATCAAAAAAGTTTATTAATGGCACAAAAGAGACACACAAATCAATGTGACAAACTAGAAAGCCCAGAAATAAACCCATGTTTAGACATCAGGCAGCAGATCAGCTAGATAGCCTATCAAAACATTCCGAACACCTACGAATCCAACAGATCGAAGAGAAGAAGAGCAAAAATTCTAGAAACAGAAAATCAACCACTTTCTAAAAGGTAGGACCAGCGGAGAAGTGAATCCAACGCGACGGGAAGATAGACCCCCGGGGGCAGGGGCCGGCTCCTGGCAAGCGGCGGAACAACGGAGCACAAGATCAGGACTTTTAAAAGTCTGCTCCAACGCGGAACAATGGAGCACAAAATCAGGACTTTTAAGTCTGCCCCAAGGAGGGACATCGCTCCAGAGGCTAAACTGGGGTGAAGACCTCGCGGGGACAGCGTGGACTCAGGTCCCGCGGGGTCACAGAAGGATCGAGGGTATCTGAGTGTCGCAGAGCTCACAAGTATTAGAGCGGGGAAGCCAGCTGCAGAGACAGAGCCGAGGAGTGAACTCTCAACTCGGGCTTACCTAGAGCCGTGGTCTGTGACACTGGCCGGTGCTCTGTGCATGGGGTCCCCCAAGATCCGGGGAGACTCTGACCTGGGAGAGCCCAGGGATCTGCGGGGTTCAGAGACTCCAGGTGGGACTCTGCCAGAGACAGAGATGCTTGGTCACAGGCTGGGTGACCTCAGAGTGCAGCCAGAGGCCAGTGAGACGGGACTGATTGAGCACGATTTTCTCCAAGCGCAGCTGGAGGGTGGGGAGACGGGAGTGATTAAGCACTTTTCTCTGAAGGCACACTGAAGACTGGGGCCCCTAGCTCTCGGCTCCTCCGAGCAGGAGATTGGGAGGCCGCCATTTTCATTCCCATCCTCCGGAACTCTACAGAAAGCGTTCAGAAGCCCCTGAAAGCGAACCTGAGAGGATTATTTAGCCCGGCCCCTGGTAAGGGTGATACAATTCCATCTGGAGCAGACACACTTGAGAATCACTACAAGAGGCCCCTCCCCCAGAAGATCAACAAGAAATCCAGCCAAGACCAAGTTCACTTAACAAGAACAGCGGAATTCCAGAGGAGGAGAAAGCAAAGCATGGAATTCTTGGCTTTCTCCCCATGAATCTTTAGTCTTAAAAAGTTAATTAACTTTTTAAAATTTCTTTTCTCTTCTGCTAATTTTTTTTAACTTTTACCCTTTCCTCTTTTAACGTTTTTTAACTAGTTTATCTTAATAACTTTCTTAAAAAAATCTTTTTTGAAGCTTTATTATTATACTCATATTTTATCCTTCACTGTATCTAACTTTATTCTTTGTATACACATAGGATTTTTTTTTCCTTCTTAAAAATTTGGGGGTACAACTTCTTCTGATAGATCAAAATACACCCCAAATCTAGTACCAGGCTTGATCTAGTCTCCAGCCCAAGGAGGCTCTCTCCACTTTTTTTTTTTTTTTTTTAATTTTATTCTCCCTACCAACTTACCTTATCAACTCCTTTGCTAGGAAAAAAAAAAATTTTTTTTTTCATCTTTATACTCATATTTCATCCCTTCATTGTGTTTACCCTTATATATGTTTTTCATTCTTTAAAATTTTGGGGGGTAGTTTCTTCTAAGAGACCAAAATAGTCCCAAAATTAAGTGGGTGACCCTGTTCTAGTCACCAGTCTAATACATATATATATTTTTTTCTTTTTTTATATTTTTTCTTTATGTTCTCTTTTTTTTTTTTCTCTCTATTCTGAACTTCTTTTTATCCCCTTTCTCCCCCACCCCCCACGATTTGGGGTCTCTTCTGATTTGGTTAAAGCACATCTCTCTGGGGTCTTTGCCACCTTTTTAGTATTACATTTGCTCCTTCATATATACTTATCTGGACAAAATGAAAAGACGGAAAAACTCACCACAAAAAAAAGAACAGGAGGCAGGACCGAAGGCTAGGGACCTAATCAATACAGACATTGGTAATATGTCAGATCTGGAATACAGGACAACGATTCTCAAGATTCTAGCCGGACTCGAAAAAGGCATGGAAGATATTAGAGAAACCCTGTCGGGAGAAATAAAAACCCTTTCTGGAGAAATAAAAGAACTAAAATCTAATCAACTTGAAATAAAAAAAAGCTATTGATGATGTGCAATCAAAAATGGAGGCTCTTACTGCTAGGATAAATGAGGCAGAAGAAAGAATTAGTGATATAAAAGACCAAATGACAGAGAATAAAGAAGCTGAGCAAAAGAGAGACAAACAACTACTGGACCACGAGGGGAGAATTCGAGAGATAAGTGATGCCATAAGACGAAACAACATTAGAATAATTGGGATTCCAGAAGAAGAAGAAAGAGAAATAGGAGCAGAAGGTATACTGGAGAGGATTATTGTAGAGAATTTCCCTAATATAGCAAGGGGAACAAGCATCAAAATCCAGGAGATGCAGAGAACACCCCTCAAAATCAATAGGAATCAGTCCACACCCCGCCATCTAATAGTAAAATTTACAAGTCTTAGCGACAAAGAGAAAATCCTGAAAGCAGCACGGGACAAGAAGTCTGTAACGTACAATGGTAAAAATATTAGATTGGCAGGAGACTTATCCACAGAGACCTGGCAGGCCAGAAAGAACTGGCATGATATATTCAGAGCACTAAACGAGAAAAACATGCAGCCAAGAATACTTTATCCAGCTAGGTTATCATTGAAAATAGAAGGAGAGATAAAAAGCTTCCAGGACAAACAAGAACTGAAAGAAATTGTAAACACCAAACCAGCTCTACAGGAAATATTGAAAGGGGTCCTCTAAGCAAAGAGAGACCCTAAAAGTAGTAGATCAGAAAGGAACAGAGACAATATACAGTAACAATCAGCTTACAGGCAATACAATGGCACTAAATTCATATCTCTCAATAGTTACCCTGAACGTAAATGGGCTAAATGCCCCAATCAAAAGACACAGGGTTTCAGAATGGATAAAAAAAACAAAACCCATCCATATGCTGCCTACAAGAAACTCATTTTAGACCCGAAGACACCTCCAGATTGAAAGTGAGGGGGTGGGAAACAATTTACCATGCTAATGGACATCAGAAGAAAGCTGGGGTGGCAGTCCTTATATCAGATCAATTAGATTTTAAGCCAAAGACTATAATAAGAGATGAGGAAGGACACTATATCATACTCAAAGGGTCTGTCCAACAGGAAGATCTAACAGTTTTAAATATCTATGCCCCTAACATGGGAGCAGCCAACTATATAAACCAATTAATGACAAAATCAAAGAAACACGTTGACAAGAATACAGTAATAGTAGGAGACTTTAACACACCCCTCGCTTAAATGGACAGATCATCCAAGCAAAAGATCAACAAGGAAATAAAGGTCTTAAATGACACACTGGACCAGATGGACATCACAGATATATTCAGAACATTCCATCCCAAAGCAACAGAATACACATTCTTCTCTAGTGCCCATGGAACATTCTCCAGAATAGATCACATCCTGGGTCATAAATCAGGTCTGAACTGGTATCAAAAGATTGGGATCATTCCCTGCATATTTTCAGACCACAATGCCCTGAAGCTAGAACTCAATCACAAGAGGAAATTTGGAAAGAGCACAAATACATGGAGACTCAAGAGCATCCTTCTAAAGAATGAATGGGTCAACCAGGAAATTAAAGAAGAATTGAAAAAAACCATGGAAACAAATGATAATGAAAACACAACGGTCCAAAATCTGTGGGACACAGCAAAGGCAGTCCCGAGAGGAAAATATATAGCAATACAAGACTATCTCAAGAAACAGGAAAGGTCTCAAATACACAAACTAACCCTACACCTACAGGAGCTCAAGAAAGAACAACAAAGAAAGCCTGAACCCAGCAGGAGAAGAGAAATAATAAAGATCAAAGCAGAAATCAATGAAATAGAAACCAAAAAAACAATAGAACAAATCAATGAAACTAGGAGCTGGTTCTTTCAAAGAATTAATAAGATTGATAAACCCCTGGCCAGACTTATCCAAAAGAAAAGAGAAAGGACCCAAATAAATAAAATCATGAATGAAAGAGGAGAGATCACAACCAACACCAAAGAAATACAAACAATCATAAGAACATATTATGAGCAACTCTATGCCAACAAATTTGACAATCTGGAAGAAATGGATGCTTTCCTAGAGACATATAAACTGCCAAAACTGAACCAGGAAGAAATAGAAAACCTGAATAGGCCCATAACCAGTAAGGAGATTGAAACAGTCATCCAAAATCTCCAAACAAACAAAAGCCCAGGGCCAGATGGCTTCCCAGGGGAATTCTACCAAACATTTAAAGAAGAATTAATTCCTATTCTCCTGAAACTGTTCCAAAAAATAGAAATGGAAGGAAAACTTCCAAACTCATTTTATGAGGCCAGCATCACCTTGATCCCCAAACCAGACAAGGATCCCATCAAAAAAGAGAATTACAGACCAATATCCTTGATGAACACAGATGCGAAAATTCACACCAAAATACTAGCCAATAGGATCCACCAGTACATTAAAAGGATTATTCACCATGACCAAGTGGGATTTATTCCAGGGCAGCAGGGTTGGTTCAACACCCGCAAATCAATCAATGTGATACAGTACATTAACAAAAGAAAGAACAAGAACCATATGATACTCTCAGTAGATGCTGAAAAAGCATTTGACAAAGTGCAACATCCCTTCCTAATCAAAACTCTTCAAAGTGTAGGGCTAGAAGGCACATACCTCAATATTATCAAAGCCATCTATGAAAAACCCACGGCAAGTATCATTCTCAGTGGAGAAAAACTGAGAGCTTTTCCCTTAAGGTCAGGAACACGGCAGGGATGTCCGCTATCACCATAGTACTAGTGATAGTATAATGCCTATAGTGCTATTCAACATAGTACTAGAAGTCCTAGTCAGCATCAGACAACAAAAAGAAATTAAAGGCATCCAAATCGGCAAAGAAGTCGTCAAACTATCACTCTTTGCAGATGATATGATACTATATGTGGAAAACCCAAAAGGCTCCACTCCAAAACTGCTAGAGCTTATACAGGAATTCAGTAAAGTGTCAGGATATAAAATCAATGGACAGAAATCAGTTGCATTTCTTTACACCAACAACAAGACAGAAGAAAGAGAAATTAAGGAGTCAATCCCATTTACAATTACACCCAAAACCATAAGATACCTAGGAATAAACCTCACCAAAGAGGCAAAGAATCTATACTCAGAGAAATATAAAGTACTCATGAAAGAAATTGAGAAAGACACAAAGAAATGGAAAAAATGTTCCATGCTCATGGATTGGAAGAATAAACATTGTGAAAATGTCTATGCTACCTAAAGCTATCTACACATTTAATGCAACGCCTATCAAAATCCCATCCAATTTTTTCAAAGAAATGGAACAAATAATCCTAAAATTTATATGGAACCAGAAAATACCTCGAGTAGCCAAAGGAATATTGAAAAAGAAAGCCAAAGTTGGTGGCATCACAATTCCAGACTTCAAGCTCTACTACAAAGCTATCATCATCAAGACAGTATGGTACTGGCACAAAAACAGACACATAGATCAATGGAACAGAATAGAGAGCCCAGAAATAGACCCTCAACTCTATGGTCAACTAATCTTCGACAAAGCAGGAAAGAATATCCAATGGAAAAAAGACAGCCTCTTCAACAAATGGTGTTGGGAAAATTGAACAGCTGCATGCAGAAAAATGAAATTGGACCATTTCCTTACACCACACATGAAAATAGACTCAAAATGGATGAAGGACCTCAACGTGAGAAAGGAATCCATCAAAATCCTTGAGGAGAACACAGGCAGCAACCTCTTCGACCTCAGCCGCAGCAACTTCTTCCTAGGAACAACGCCAAAGGCAAGGGAAGCAAGGGAAAAAATGAACTATTGGGACTTCATCAAGATCAAAAGCTTTTGCACAGCAAAGGAAACAGTCAACAAAACCAAAAGACAACTGACAGAATGGGAGAAGATATTTGCAAACGACATATCAGATAAAGGGCTAGTATCCAAAATCTATAAAGAGCTTAGCAAACTCAACACCCAAAGAACAAATAATCCAATCAAGAAATGGGCAGAGGACCTGAACAGACATTTCTGCAAAGAAGACATCCAGATGACCAACAGACACATGAAAAAGTGCTCCACATCACTGGGCATCAGGGAAATACAAATCAAAACCACAATGAGATACCACCTCACACCAGTCAGAATGGCTAACATTAACAAGTCAGGAAATGAAAGGTGCTGGCGAGGATGTGGAGAAAGGGGAACCCTCCTACACTGTTGGTGGGAATGCAAGCTGGTGCAACCACTCTGGAAAACAGCATGGAGGTTCCTCACAAAATTGAAAATAGAGCTATCTTATCACCCAGCAATTGCACTACTGGGTATTTACCCTAAAGATACAAACGTAGTGATCCGAAGGGGCACGTGTACCTGAATGTTTATAGCAGCAATGTCCACAATAGCCAAGTTATGGAAAGAACCTAGATGTCCATCAACAGATGAATGGATAAAGAAGATGTGGTATATATAAACAATGGAATACTATGCAGCCATCAAAAGAAATGCATTCTTACCATTTGCGACGACATGGATGGAACTAGAGCGTATTATGCTTAGCGAAATAAGTCAATCGGAAAAAGACAACTATCACAAGGTCTCCCTGATATGACGAAGTGGAGATGCAACAGGGGTGGGGGTTAAGGTGGTAGGAAAAGAAATAATGAAACAAGATGGGATCAGGAGGGAGACAAACCAAAAGAGACTCTTAATGTCATAAAACAAAATTGAGCAGGGTCGGGGGGGGAGAGGGGTTGGGAGAGGGTGGTGGGGTTACATTATATGTTTAAATAAAAAAAAAAAGAAAGCTTAAAGAAAAAAAAAATAAACCTATGTTTATATAGTCAATTAATCTGATAAAGAAAGCAAGAATATGCAGTGGGGAAAAGACAGTCTCTTCAATAAATGGTATTGGGAAAACTGGACAGCCACATGCCAAAGAATGAAACTGGATCACTTTCTTACACTGCACACAAATATAAACTCAAAATGGATTCAAGAATTAATGTAAGACCTGAAACCATAAAATTCCTAGTAGAAAACGTAGCTAGTAATCTCTCTGACATGAGTCTTAGCAACATTTTTCTAGATCCATCTCCTCAGACAAGGAAAACAAAAACAAAAACTGGGACCACACCAAGATAAAAAGCTTTTGCACAGCAAAAGAAACCATGAACAAAACAAAAAGACAACCTATTGAACTGAAGAAAAAATTTATAAATGATATACCCTATAAGGAGTTAATATCCAAAATAAAGAACTTACACAACTCAACATCAAAAATACAAATATTCCAATTAAGTACTGGGCAGAGGACCTGAACAGACACTTTTCCAATGACATATAGATGGCCAATAGACACAAGAAAAGATGTTCAGATTACTAGCCATCAGGAAAATGTAAATCAAAACCACAGTAAGGTATCACCTTACAACTGTCAGAATGGGTACTGAAAAGTGAGAATTAATAAGTGTTAGCAAAGATGTGGAGAAAAAGAAACCGTCATGCACTGGTGATGGGAATGTAAATTGGTGCAGCCACTGTGGTAGACAGTATGGAGGTTCCTCAAAAAATCAAAAATAGAAATACTGTATGAACCAGTAATCTGCTATTGAGTATTTACCCAGGGAAAATGAAAACACTAATTTGAAAGGATAAATGCACCTCTATGTTTAATGCAGCATATTTACAATAGCACAGATATGGAAGCAAGCCCAAGTGCCATGATAGGTAAATGGATAAAGATGCACTTATATATATAATGGAATACTGTTCAGCCATAAAAAAGAATGAATTTTTCCGACCTGTAACAACAGGGATGGACACAGAGCATATTATGCTAAGTGAAGTCAGACAGACATAGACAAATACCATACGATTTCACTTTTATGTGGAATCCAAAAAAAAAAACCAAAACAAGCAACTGAACAAAAAAAGCAGAAACAGAGTTGGAAATGTACAGAATAAACTGGTGGTTGCCAGAAGGGCGGGGAGAACTGGCAAAATGGGTTAAAGGGAGTATGAGGTAGAGGCTTTCAGTTACAAAATGAGTAAGTCATAGGGATAAATGGTACAGCATAAGAAATAATACAGTCAGTTGTACTGTAACAGTGTTATATAGTGACACATGGCAGCGACATTTGTGGTGAGCACAGCATAATATATGCAGCTGTGGAATCACTATGCTGTAATTTAAAAAAAGGAAAGGGTAGATAGCTGAATTTAATTGGGGCTAGTTATGTCAAGCAGGTACGATGATGGAACAAGGAGGTAAGGGACTCAAGAAGAGCAGCTACAGTGATAGACTACGGAATCTGAGCAGATCAGGAAAGCAGTCAAAACAGGAAATGAAGAGAGCAAAAACACAAAGGGACCTAAGAACTAGAGCACCTGATAAAGTAAAACTGCCTCTGTGTTGAGAATGACTGAGTATGAAAGGAGAGGAGGTTATGGGTCAGAGAATAAAATGTCTGAATTTGTGATTTCAGAAGTAGAGCAGTTCTTTGTGACATCAAGGTACAACAGCCTGGCTAAGAACACCTTAAAATTGAGAGAAGTGGGTGCCGGGGTGGCTCAGTCGGTTGAGCATCCACCTCTTGATTTCAGCTCAGGTCATGATCTCAGGGTCCTGAGAGTGAGCCCTGCATCAGGCCCCTTGCTCAGTGCAGAGTCTGCTTGACCCTCTCCATGCTCCAACTGCTCTCTCTCTCACATGTGTGCTAATAAATAAATAAAATATTTTTTGAAAAAAAAAAAAAAAAAGAGGAGAAGTCAACTGGTAATACAGGAAAGTCGATAGGAAGGGAGAACAAGGCAGGTAGAAAGCATGAATAGCAAGGTAGTCGGAGAGTTGAATGTAAGAGGGACTGAGATGAGGACGGAGAGGGAGGGAAGAGCCACATAAGTCATATCTGAAATGCAATTTGCTCAGAATGAGAACTACCTTCTGAAGGACTAAATCACTGCAGTTCTAGGAACACGAACGGTGGCAGATACATGGAAGCAGATTTCAAAATAAAAGAGAATGTCCTAATGTCCAATGATTAATTACATAAGTAAGTCGTCTTGAAAACTCTTTATGACTCAAGTGTTCAAGCAAAACTCCATGTTGCTCTGTTTGCAATGCTGCACAGAGGACCATGAAGTCCCTTCCAACTCCATGAAGGCAGTAAGAGAAGAAAAAACATTACTTACCAGTTCTACACCTATTACTCCTGCACCAATGACAACCATCTTTTCTGGAACTTTTTTTAAAGATAAAGCACCTGTAGATGACACTATTGTATCTTCATCAATCTATAATAAAATATATACAATCAAGATTATTTGGAAAAACCTACTGATTCATAAACTGACCCCACCAAAAATGCTAAGACATTATTTGTCTTGAGGTATCTATTACTTCTATCCATACAATTGATTTTATCAAATCCCATTAAAATCCTCACTTAAAATTTCATCATTTGGTATCTCAAAACAAAACCGTCAGTTTTAACTTTGTAATGAATTCAAATCCATCTTAACTGAAGTGTTTTATTTCTGGTCAAAATCACTGCAGAATAAAGACAATCAACTTCCCAAAGCTGAATGACTGTCAATGTTCAGTACTTCAGTTAGAAATTTCTCAAAGTTCATAAATAGCATGAGCAGTTTATAAACGTCTTTCTGAAGGGAGGTTGTACCAGTTGTAAAAATCATACCGTGATTCCAGGAAAAGGAGTAACCTCCGACCCTGTAGCTATAAGAATGTTCTTTGTATCAATAACTTGAGTGCTGCCATCAGCTTTCGTAGCGGTGACCTGATTTTTGCCAGTTATCTTTCCATATCCATTTACGTGGACAACCTTTATAAAATAATGTTTATAGATTTACAAAGTTTAAAATTATTTTCGTGACTAATAGGAAAAAAGTACTCTACTAAATAACACATCCAATACAAAATGCTTCCTTACTTAGTAAGGCTTCGCATGGAGCAGCAAAAATTTGTTCTGTATGTCAGAGAAATCTATTTCAGGTTAGCATACAATTTTAAATTAAATAAATACCCCCAACAAAAACACCTCCAAAAAACAAACAAACAAAAAAAATCAGCAGCCAAGTTCTAACAGAACTGCTCTATCAGATTAATGCTTAATGTATATGTAAAATAAAGCAGACATCTGCACGTTAAACCACTGACCTTATTCTGTTTGAATAAGTGGGCAATTCCACCAGTTAAAGCTTTTACTGCTGTACTCTTCTGCTCCATCATCTTCTCCAAATTCAAGCGAACTTCAGACACTGTCGTTTGTTAAACAAATCTTTAGTCCTTAGCTAAATTCTTGAAGCAATGGGGTATTTTTCACTAATCACAGAAAACTTCAGCCTAATGCTTATAGAACTGGATAAAAGACATTATTAAAACTTCTAAGTAGGGGCGCCTGGGTGGCTCAGTGGGTTAAAGCCTCTGCCTTCGGCTCAGGTCATGATCTCAGGGTCCTGGGATCGAGCCCCACATCAGGCTCTCTGTTCACAGGGAACCTGCTTCCTTCTCTCTCTCTCTGCCTGCCTTTCTGCCTACTTGTGATCTCTGTCAAATAAATAAATAAAATCTTAAAAAAAAAACAAACTTCTAAGTATAGTAACTAATAATCGTAGCTTGCAAAAAAGACTAATAGCAACGTCTCTCAATAAATAGAACCTATCAAACAATGTAAAAGGTCCACCTTTGGGAAAAATTCAGTCCAAAATAAACATTATATCCCACTGTGGCAACATATTCTAACACCTTATGATGACAGGTCTAGATGAGATTTAAACAGAAATAGCAAAGTAAAACATCACCTTATAAAAGTAAAAAGAAAATAATTTCATGAAACAAAAACTAAAAACACTCAACTGAAAACTTTAAATATAAAAACTTAATATAAAAGAGTTTAATCACTCATTTAACTCAGAACTCTGAAAAGAGTATAAGAAGATAAAGCTGCTCAACTCAACACAACTTCAGAAGAGGGATAGCTCTGCCATCAGCACATGCAACCAACACAAGCCACAGAGATGAGGAAACACAGACCCTGAGAGACTGGATGGACCTGAGGCCAAAGGGCTACAACAGGAAGCTCTGCCTACATTGCAGGTCCTCTAGACTAACCCTGTCTCCTCTTTCTTCCTTCTTTCCAAAGGAAAGTAGGCTTTGACTCTACCTTTCATCTACTTTGATCTATTTGCTTTAGTGTGTATGTATCCTCTCCATACCCACTGGATAGCCTACTATAGCCCATTCTTTTAGAAACCTACTGCTACAAACAAATGAAGGAAAAATAATTACCTATCCCCAATTCCTGACATGTTTAAGCTCTCCCTAAAACCCCAACCCTTCTGGATATATCTGTCAACAATTGCTAAGAAAGGATGAAATAAAAACAGCCCAAAAAGAACGGCAAGAGACAAGCCATACAAAATTAAAATGGAATGTCCTCCTTTTACACTGTGCTACACTCCACCCCTCCTTTGTTCTTCCCACTACCAACAACTTAGGTAGATGAACCTACCTTCCTTCCTTCTCTGCCCACAGCCCTCAGGAATCCCGTGCCAACTCCCCACCCCGAGATCTCAGGTTTCAGGAAAATTAAAACTGACTCTTCACACGCACACACACATACACAGAGCAGACTTCACACCAAAGTTTTCAAAGGAACAGAAGATGTCATAGTAAAAATCTAGACTTAAGGCCTCTTAAGTAAATCTCTCTACATTTTTTAAGATCTTTTACTCTTTCCTCAACAAAACATATGTTACACATTCATTAGATACACATAAAGCTGTAGCCAAAAGAGTCAAGTCAAATATGGCTGGTAAATTGCTGAATATGAAAGGTATACTTACTTTCAATTCCCCTAGATGCAAAATCTTTTCCGTGGGCCATATGATAATAATGAGAGTTATTTAACAAAGCCTAAATAGATAAAATGATCAAATGTTGGCAATAAGACTATATAGAATCAAAAAGCACTGAAAAAATGACATTCTCTACACGGAATAATACAAGGACTACGACAACTCAGTTTCTGTTCTTATATTACTAACATAAGCCAAATAATAAAGACGTAAAAAATGTTAAACAAGCAGGAATGAAAAACAAAACATCTTCACTTTCTTTAAGATCAAAGGAATAAGTACACTCTTCAGGGTGGCAGGTGAAAAAGGTAGTCATGTCTACATACATAAAACCCCTAAGGGAAGAATTTACTACCTACTATCTGTTTCACTGGTAAAGGAAAGCTGAAGAGAAAAAATGGAGCACCACAGCCTGTTTGAATGGAAAGGCTGAGAATTCGAAGACAGAGAAGCAATTTCAGGAATGTATGGTGACAGCACTGTTTAAGCTTTACCAAGGAAAACATGTTTTTTATCAACCATGGTTGCTTATTTTCTAATAACTATTATCCTAATGTTCTAGTCCTAACACACCTTCTAATCAGTGGCTAATGAAAAACACCTTTGCACTGTACAAAACACATGCTCACCTTAGAAGGAATACAACCAACATTCAAGCACGTTCCCCCAAGCGTCTCATTTTTCTCAACGCAGACTGTCTATAACCAAAGAAAACATTATTTAACTACTTATAACCTGCAGTGGCTCAGTTCATAAAATTCCCACACATCTGTCTTAATTCTTCTATAATTTAAGTTTAATTCTTCTACAGAAGAAGTTACTGAAGCTGTCTGTGAGGATAAAATAGAGTTCTTTAAAATATATCATTTCAGAAATAATGCTAAATGCAGGCTCACCCAAAAATGAATTGTGCTCAGAGACATTTTTGTCTAACATTATCAAACACATGCTCTTAGTCCCATTACCGTAGCTTCCAAAGCAGAATTAGAAGCCAATGTACAGGGGCGCCTGGGTGGCTCAGTGGGTTAAAGCCTCTGCCTTCGGCTCAGCTCATGATCCCAGGGTCCTGGGATCGAGCCCCACGTCGGGCTCTCTGGTCCACAGAGAGCCTGCTTCCTTCTCTCCCTGCCTGCCTCTCTGACTACTTGTGATCTCTGTCTGTCTAAATAAATAAAATCTTTAAAAATAAAAGAAGCCAATGTACAGAATACTGGGGTAGGAGGGAATAATGGACCTCACTATTTCATGAGAACCCTGCAACTGAGTAACATTCTTCATTCATCTCAGGCCTGTATTTAATTTACAGAATAAACAAAAATCTACCATTCCTATTTATGTGCAAAGTATTTTGTGAATATGATCAACTCTTCTCCAATAAAAATGTATCAATACCTTGTTTAGTCTAAACCTTACCTGGAAGCCCAACTGGGCAGCTTTGATAGCAGCGACATATCCTCCGGGACCAGAACCTATCACTGTCACATCAGCATCGACTATAATAAAAGTAAATTGACATAAACAGTAAATTGCTTAATACTGACCAAAAACAGTGCATTAAAAAAACAAACAAAAAACCTGCTATTTTAAACTTCCAACAAAGTACAAAATAACCAACATTTTCCTCACAGTACCATTTCACTCCTAGGCACCTGACGTTCTGTGATGTAACTGAAAATGGCACAGATTTTTAAACTTCATTTTCTATTTGTTCACTATGACATATGGAATACAACTCAGTTCTTTTTTTAGAACTTATTTGGAAGAGTGCGCACACATACATGCGAGTGGAGGGAGGGGCAGAGGGAAAGAGAATCTCCAGCAGACTCTCTGCTGAGAGCAGAGCCTGACACAGGGACTGATCCCACAACTATGACCTGAGCCGAAACCAAAAGTCAGGCCCTCAATAGACTAAGCCACCCCACACCCCAGATCTGAGTTCTGCATCCACTGAATCCACTGACCTTCCTCAATTCCACACTGTTTTACTTAAATATAACAAGACAGGTTTTTAGTGACACTGAAAGACATTATCTGTGTGAGGGAAAGAGCTCTGTTGTTTTTTTGGTTTTTTTTTTGCATGTGTTTGTGTGTGTGTGTGTGTGTGTTTAAAGATTTTATTTATTTGTGATAGAGAGAACACAAGCCAGGGGAACAGGAAAGGGAGAAGCAGGCTCCCCACTGAGCAAAGAGCCCAATGTGGGGCTCAATCCCAGGACCCTAAGATCATGACCTGAGCTGAAGGCAGACACTTAACCAACTGAGCCACCCAGGCAACCCAGGAAAAGAGCCTTGGAATCTGACATAACTTGGCTTTAAATCTCAGCTCTGCCATTTATTAGTTGTGTGACCAAGGGACTTAATTTTCTTATCATAAAGGAACAATAACATTGCCTTAAATGATTTATTTAATGTTAGGATTAAATTAGACAATTATTTGCATAATACCTTAGTAGTGCCAATAACTTTAAGACTGATTACACCCCCTTCAGGTACTTCTGAGACAGAGAAAAACCAGCTTCCCTGTACTGGATGGCAAACATGTTTTGAACTTCATTTGAATGGTAATAAATTTTGTATAGTTTATGGTAACAGGCTAACCACAACATTAAATGAACTATTCTGGACATCTGCCATATAAAAATACAAAAAAAATTTTTTTAAGATTTTATTTATTTGACAGAGAGAGATCACAGGTAGGCAGAGAGGCAGGTGGAGAGAGAGGGGTAAGTAGGCCTCCTGCTGAGCAGAGAGCCCAATGTGGGGCTCGATCCCAGGACCCTGAGATCATGACCCGAGCCAAAGGCAGAGGCTTAACCCACTGAGCCACCTAGGCCCCCCTTAAAGATACAAAATTAAAACAAAAAACAAAAAACAAAAAACTTTCTATCAACAACCTTAGGAATATAATAATTATAACACTAATGGAAAAGTCCAACTATTCCCACTGTTTTCAAGCCAACTTCAAATAAAGCTACCATCACCTTTAAGACTTAGGAGAGAGTCTCCCTTCCTCTCCCCCGCCCCACTATCCTTACAACCCCAAACACTTAGCAGTTTATAACACATTTTCACATCTATTACCCTTTTTGATTCTCAGAACTTCCTAGGAGGAGAAAATCTTATAAGTGACATTTCACAGATAAGAACTACTAGGTTCAGAGAAGTCATTTAACTTGCCCAAGGTCACCTAGCAAGTGGGTCGCAGAGACAAAATTAAGCTTTTTGTCTTGCAGTGATCATTCCATTATTCAACAGGATTCTATTCTCAAATTTAAACTAACATAAATGAAAACCCTGAGAGCACTAATCAAGTTTATAATTACTAGCTATCCAACCTGAGAATAGTTTAACCTGCTTTATCTTCAGCTGCCCTAACTACACAAAATAAAGACCACAAAAAAACCTCCTTCATAGGATCATAATACAGAATAAAACAGCATATATAAATAACTTAGCATAGTACCTGGAACATACATAATAAGTATTTGCTATATTATAGCTATATTCTGACCTATGAAGATGCCAACTTTTAATTTCTGGTCATCCCCTCTCCAACAAAACACCACTCCCCTAGGCATGGGAGTGCGAGTATCATCAAAAAACCTTTGCTGGCCTGAAAAGAAACACAGAACCTCAGCGATGGAAGATAACTAAGAGGTTATCTAACTGACAAAATCTAAGAATCCTTCCTACTGAATAAAAGGACTGATTCTTCTTGGTTATATTGGATGATAATTAGGATTACTCAGTACATGAAAAAAAAATATACAGCCAGTCCAATACATGAAAAAATTATTGCTTCCATTTTCACTGATCCATTTGTGCTCTTTGGCTATCCTCGTTGGTTCCCTGATTCATGTTCAGAATTAAGTTCATAAGAAAATGTGTATCTATTTTCAAGTTTTGAATGAAATGATAGCCTAAACAGCATCCCTTAATTTGGGTTCTAATTTTTAATGCACAGTAATGAAACACAAGCTACAAAAACGGGTTTTCTGTTGAATTTTTAACATCTTTTCTGATTAAAATATGTTTACTGAGTAAATTTAAATACAGAAAAGCCCAAAAAAGTTGAGTTTCATTTCCCAATGTAATCTTAGATTTTTATCTTAAGTATACAAAATACAAGAAATTCAGAACTAGTCACCTTTCACTGAAGATACTGTAAGCACCATTCCATCAGAATATCACCAACGTGCTACGGAGCACAAAAAAAAAAAAAAAAAGAAGGGGAAAATGTAAAGTCTTTATCTACAGATGGGTCAGCGGAGAATATAGGAGGGTGTGATTCTGTGACAAACATTCAAAAGCAAGCCAGTATTTAGGGGATATCTGCAATATACTTGGAAATGTATCCAAAAAAGTGGACTGATAGGTAAATGAACGAAGAGATCCGTGATAATTTAAGTACAGTAAAATGTTAGTGGAAGAATCTATGAGTGTTCACTGAAAAATTCTTACAACTTGTCTAAATGTTTGCAATTTTTCACAATAAAATGTTAGAAAAACCAACCAGTTGGCTCTCACATGTACCAAAAGCTGCATGCAAGTAAAGTTTACAGCACAATATTCTGACACACCATACCCTTGTCAAAAAGCATTTGTCAATTTGGTTTTCATATATAGTTTTAAAAATCAGGACCAATAGTTCAGTGAAACAGATCAAGAAATACTTGATGGGAAGTTTTACAAAATTAGCATTAGCCTTTCAGAATGGAAAAGAAAAACTGAACAGGATATAAAAACTGGTATCATGAGAGAAAGATGACTAAGTTAGAGATATGGCAGAAGATAGCTGGATAGCGATTCGCATTTTAGGAGGCACTGAACTAACTGGAGAAAGCTATCAAGTCCATACTTTAAAATATAATGGGGTGACTAACTTCAACAGACATAGCAGTTAATGCCATGAAATGAACTGAAGGAGAAAACACAGCAAAAAGTATTCTACTAATGTTACTTACTGTATCATTGTGAGGAAAATAAGCACACCATGTTATCAAGGCTACCACTGAAATCAAGGTGTCAAGTTACAAATCAATTACAGTCATCAACCAGTTGCAAGATATATACTGACAAGTCAGTCTGAGACAGTATCTACCATATTAGTAATCTACCCTGTACCAGGCAGTGAGCTAAATGTTTCCTGTTGTCTTATTTAAGCCTCCTTATGTCTCCATGACACAATTATTATACCTCCATTTCACAGGGAGAAAACAAGGCTAAGAGTAACTAAATAACCTGTATTAAGCTGCCCAACTAGTAATGTAGCCAGGTTTCAAAGCAGGTTCTTTCTATTCAGAAGCCTTTGCTCCAATACCTTTCTGTTCTAATGCCATCCAAAACACTAGGATGATCCCATCATCTCTCCAGGGCCATCAGGAACTCCAAGAAGCTCCTTCATTATCATAATGGAACCCACAAATACTAATGAATATCCACCTTTTGTGGAAATCACTGCCTTCAATAACCTGATATTATAGTTAGGGAAAACAGGCATGTATCAAAATGTAGATAAATAAGGCTTATTTTTAAAAATAAAAAAAAGGAGTAAGAAAAGAGGTATCATAAGGCAGTAATCATTAATTATCACATTCACAACATGAGTATAAGAACAACTTGGTAAAATGTATTTATCGTTGAGGTGAGGGGTCTGTTTTTAAATTATCAATGATCTTAATCTCCAATCTATTTTAGTGACCCTATACCTGTCATCACCCAAAGCCGCTCAGCTTCTAAAATCCTGAATTCTAATACTTTACTTTCTGATGATAACTCTACAACCTCCCCTAACCCATTAAGAAGGAAAAATATACTTAAAGACAAAAAGGATATAAAGTTTAAAAAAAAAAAAAAGAAAAACTGGAGTTCAAATATTGCCTCTACCTCTTCCTAAATCCTTGGGAAATTATTTAATCTCTCTGGCTTTGATGTAACATAGGAATAAGTGACAGTAATGCCTACATCCCATGGTTGTGAGGTCAGAGATAATGTCTGTCAAAACCCTGGGAGGAGGGCAGGTGCACATGAGACACTCAATACATGTTTCTTCCCTTCCCAGATCTACCTCCCAATCTCACAGCCTCCGATCTCACTCTCACCCTACACACTGCTATCTTGCACTAAAATCTGACTCAGATCCTAATCTCTCCTCCTTCATTGGTTTCCCTTTCTTTCTCAGTCAACAAACATTTATTGAGCACCAACAACTGTGCCAGGTGGTAGGAAAGGTTTCCCCGTCTCTTGTTGGATAAAATCCAAGCTCCTAAATATAGCATCCAAACCTCTTCTTTAGCCTCATCACCCACCACACTCTGCTCATGCACCAATACCATGCAGTTCAAGCTTCAGCAACAATGAATTACTGTTAGCTTACACCCACAGAATTACACTGGTCTACCTATGTACATTCTGTTCCATCTACCTAGAAATAAATGCTGACAGCATGCATTTCACATTAGACACTACTCTAAGGTCTAGAGATATCTATAAACAACACAGCCGTGGTTCTTACAGTCTAATCAGAGAGGAAGAAAAACCATTACAATAAAAACACCAATCTGCAACCAGAATGACCTTTAAAAACAAACCACTATCGGGACGCCTGGGTGGCTCAGTGGGTTAAGCCGCTGCCTTCAGCTCAGGTCATGATCCCAGCATCCTGGGATCGAGTCCCACATCGGGCTCTCTGCTCGTCAAGGATCCTGCTTCTCCCCTCCCCTCTCTGCCTGCCTCTCTGCCTGCTTGTGTGATCTCTATCAAACAGATAAATAAAATCTTTAAAAAAAAAAAAAAACACTATCATGCCTCTGCTTAAACCATTCCAATGGCTTCCAACTGCCCTTAAAGAGAGTTAGAGTCTTTCATTATCTGCAGAGGTCATCAACCCATCTTCAACACACATTAGGCATGCTGGCCCTTTCCAAGCTCCTCAAAGACACTACGCTCCTTCTCACATCAAAATACTCCCACATGCTGTTCCTTCTACCTGGAACACCTCTTCCCAGATCCACTCCCACCTCAACCTGTTTCAGGTATCAACATCATTTCCTTAGGAGAGAACTCTGTGACCATTCACAATCCACATACAGATTTCATAGCTCCCTATGCTTAGCCTGTGGAGTCTTTATCACAATTGCTTACTGGATGTTTGTCTTCCCCAAATGGACTATAAACTCTATAAAAGCTGCATCTTGTCTGACTCATTCACTGCTATATCCCAGCAACCAGCCCAATAACTAGCACATAGTGCATATTATCCTATATTTGTTGAACCAATGAATGTTGAATGTAGCAAATGTGAGTGACTTAAAGACTAGGAGTTCGTTCCTGTCACGAAATGAAAGGTCCTATCAATAATACACATTACTCTTCAAATTTTGATGAACTTCATTCATATAGATATTCAAACATCTTCCGGATTTTTTTAAGACTATATTTATTTATTTGAGAGACAAAGCATGACAAGAGTGCACAAGAAAGAGCACAGTGTGTGCGGGGTGGGGGTTGGGGGAAGCAGGCTCCCCGCTAAGCAAGAAGCCCAACGCTGAACTCATTCTGGACCATGGGATCACCAGCTTTACCAACTGAGCCACTCAGGTGCCCCCTTCCAGAAGTTTTAACAAGGACTATATTATATATAATAAGCTTTGAACTTGTCACGCTCGTCTGATCAACCAGTACTCCCTGGAAGCGGCCAAACAGAACAGAGATTAAGACAGAAGTTCTAGAGTCAAGGAATTTTCCCAGTTCTGTCACTTCCTAGCTGGGACCTGTCTTGACTCAGCACCTCCACTATAAAATGGGGAAAATAGCAGCACATATCTTGTAAGATGGCAACAAGGATTAAAGGCTGCCTGAGAAAGAGTAAGCACTCAGGGAATCAGTTACTATTACTGTAGCTGTTGCTGGGAATTTACTTTGTACCAGACACCACACTGGGCGATTCTGATAAAGCAATAACTAAACCAGACATGGTCCAATTTTTCATATTTATTCAATAAATGCATACTGAGTACCTACTGTACCACTCCAGGTGTTAAACACAGTCCCTGCCCTAACAAAGTATAAATCCTTGGGGAAAAGACAGCCGTTAAATAAATGCCTCAGGGGCATCTGAGGTTAAATTTTGCCTCTTGGTTTCAGTTAAGTGTCTGACTCTTGGTTTTGGCTCATTATCTCAGGGTCATGAGTTCAAGCCCCACAATCCGCTCCACACCAGAACATGGTGTCTGCTCGTCCCTCTCCTGCCCCCTGCTTGCACACATGTGCTTGTGAGCTTGCTCTCTCTCTCTCTCAACTCTCCAAATAAATAATATCTTTAAAATAATAAATGCAGGGGCGCCTGGCCAGCTCAGTGGGTTAAAGCCTCTGTCTTCAGCTCAGGTCATGATCCCAGGGTCCTGGGATCGAGCCCCGCATTGGTCTCTCTGCTCAGCAGGGAGCCTGCTTCCTGAGACTTCCTCAGACTGTTGCCTGAGTTAAGATAACTCAAGCAACAGGAGAAATGTTAGATTTTCAAGTACTATTCCCATTTAACAAAGACAACTGATATATGCCAAGTATACCCCAATAAAACTGTAAGGAAAAAAAAGGAACAAAGGGTATAATTGGGGGGAGGCTGGATGGCTCAGTCAGTTAGGCCTGGAGACTCTTTGTTTCAGCTCAGGTCGTAATCTCAGTCATGGGATCCACCCCA